>CATIWO010250039.1:0-14274 GCA_949673435.1 Macaranga tanarius | reverse complement strand
AAATTAATAATTTTAATTTTGTTAATAATATATATATATATATATATATATATTATTTATTCACATAATATTCGGTACTATATTCGGTTTTCGGTTCGGTACCGGTTTCGGTACGGTTTCGGTTCGGTTCCGGTACAGTTTTTAATAAATCTCTAGTACCGTACCAGATTAGTAGAATGGTCCGGTTTCATTCAGTTCGGGGTTAAAATTAATCGGTTCCGGTATGATTTTTTGTCTATCGGTTCAGATTTTCGGTTCGATTCGGTTTTTTCTCCGTCCCGTGCTCAGCCCTAGTCAAAACCCTTGTGGTTACTGAATACCGGAAACATCAGATGTCAAAAAAAAATGATGAATATTAATAACCTCTATGCAATTTTTGAATCCGCACAATTATAAATTAAAAAATATTTTGTTTAATTATTTTAAAATTTTAATAAAATGAAATAATTTATATAAATTAAATGTAGTACCATCCAGGTACCATATACATGTATATTTAATTAATACACGTACAATACATAGTATGATATGTTTTTTTTTAAAGATATTCATATATATAAATAAATTCTTATTTGATACATTAGAAATACTTAATACATATATGAAGTATTGTTGAAAATATATACACAATCTTAATTACAAAATTATCTCTAATGCCAAAATGGTGAGATGCTCATGAGGATGAAGATGTTGTCACCAAACTTGTCGTTGACCCACCAGAGCTCACAACTAGGACATACTCCAAGCTTTCTACCAAAGCAACCACCTCAAGCTAGGCTACCTATATCCTGAAAACCACAATTATAAAGGAATGAGCTTGTGACTCAATAAGCAATTGATAATATAATCATACATATAATTCTCCTCAAGAACTAATTAAGGAGATACATAAAATTTAATACGCCCAAGTGTTTAGTAATTCAATAATTACACATTAAAAGCCAATACTAGGAATTAAATCCAATTTAGTTCCAAAAATAAAGTCAAAAATAACACCGGGCTGCGCCAGAAGACTAGCGCTTGCCAGACCACTGGCGACCGCTAGTGGTCACCTGGTTCAGAAGACTGGCGATTGCCAGTGGCCCATTCTGCCAGTAATGACTGGCGATCGCCAGTAACTGGTTTCAGCCACTGCACCCTCTTCTCCGAAATGCCTCAATTCACACAACTATAAATCCCTATTCAAATATATTAAACATACAATTATCAATTCATCAACAACAACCAACATGTACACACACACATACATAGGTGTGTACAAAATAAACAATCATCACCCAACAAATACATTCACATTCCTTTTTCGATCCACAAACATAATCCTCACATTCAACATATATGAAATTATGGTGCAACAATGCATGTTATGCAAGTTAGTATCCGGCCGGAGTTCTCAACACATGTTCACACGTTTCACACAAATCTCACTTTTTCTTTTTCATATTTTTCATTTGTAAGTGGCCATTTCTAAGACTCTCTGCCCAGCTCAGTCTCAGAATCTTACACGTTTACATTCTCACATTAATGGCCACATCTGAGACTCTCTGCCCAGCTCAGTCTCAGTTTCATATTCAGTGGAGGCTCTCTATTCAGCTCAGTCTCCACACACACACGTTTTTCTTATATTCCTCATATTATGCCATATGCATATATTTTTCATTTATCATTATTTTCCACAATATAGTGAATTATAATTCACACCACCTCAAGTGAATTGTGCCAACATTCACAATTCATCACAACACTTTCCAAACAAATCATTCAATATTCTCATTAATAATATATACACATATATATATCCCATTATTGCCACATAAATGGTATACATAAATCAACATAGTTATACAACTATAGTTACTTAAGAATTTGCTATATATGTATGCATTATATAATAATTACTTACCAAAAGCTTCAACTCCTTCTCAAAGATAAGCTTCCCTTATTGAGTAAGATTTCCTCTATCTCTGTCAACTCCTATACATAATTGCATACCAATCCAACAACCAAACATTACAATTCATCTCAAATTCATAAAGTGCAATTAAAATACTCAATAATTCATATGACATAAAGATATACACACAAATCCAATAACCTCCAAATTTCTACTGAAGCTAGGATTTTCAGTCTTCTTCTAATTATTGGAATCACTCAATTCGGACAAGTATGTAATTAATTATGAATTTTAGAATCTATTCTGCCAAAATAGAGCATCACTATGAGCACTAAAATATCCGGCCCTATTTTACTCTTCTAGCATCAAAATCAGGCCAAACTCAAAATACAAAAGTTATAAAGAACTCTCTGAAGTTTCCAAAAAATTCAACATTTCTTAAACCAGAGCTTTATAGCTTAAGTTATAGCTAAGACAATAGGACTAAAAAACAGAGGAGGCAGAATCCGAAATTGACTACAATCAAACTCAACTCAATTCAATCAAAATCAACAAGCAAAGCTTACCAATTATGCTTCCAATGGATTAAAGACTTTCTAATGCTTCATAAGGTAATGAATTGATCACTTGAACAAACTCACAGACTCTTCAAAATCTATTAAGAACATTCTCTTCTTCTCCTCCCAAAATCTCTTCATATAAACACATACATACACACGCATATACACCTACAATCACCAACCAATCACAAGCCTCCAATTGGCCATCCTAAAGTCTCTTTATATTAAATGCCAACAATAATAATAAATGCTAATTTATCACTTAAATAACCAATATAATAATACTCTTAATAATATACCAAATATCTACTTAGCCCCTTAATAAAATAGCTTAGATTCATATTAGCCCAAAACTTTCTAACATGACAATTAACCCCAAACTTTCCTTCCAATCTAATACTTCTCTACAATACATGCACAATCTCAACTCAAACAAAGTCTCCTATCTCATATGTATGAAATACAATACATATGTATTAAATATGTATGAAAAAGGACGGGTGTTATATTTGTCTTCCCTTAAAAGAATTTTGCCCCTAAAATTAATTACTTACCATCTTCCGGGAACAGATATGAGTATTTCTGCTTCATTTGGTCTTTCACTTCCCATGTAACCTCTTTAGGTGAATGGTGGCTCCACTTCACCTTCACTATCGGAATCTCTTTATTTCTCAATTTCTTCACTTTCCGATCAAGAATCTCTATCGGTTCTTCCATATAAGTCAACTTCTCAAAAATTTTAATTTATGGCTCTTGTATAATATGGCTCGGGTCTGATCGATATCGCCATAGCATCGACATATGGAACACATCATGAATGGAAGATAGTTCTCTTGGAAGAGCTAATCTGTAGGCTAGTAGTCTTATCCTCTTAATAATCTCATAAGGTCCAACATATCTTGGACTCAGTTTCCCGTGTTTGCCAAATTGTAGAATTTCCTTCCAGGGTGACACTTTCAAGAAAACTTTCTCACCAGCATTATACTCCATTTCTCGACGATGCCTATTTGCATAACTTTTCTGTCTATCTTGGGCCGCTTTCAAGCATTTCTTGACCACATGAACTTTTTTCACATTTTCTTATATCAAGTTCGGTCCTTTAATTTGTCTCAAGCCTTAAATATCCCAATAAATTAGATTTCAACATTTTCTTCCATAAAGAGCTTCATATGGTGCCATTCCAATGCTAGAGTGAAAACTATTATTGTAAGCGAATTCTAGCAATGGCAAGTAATCATCTCAATTGCCTTTGAATTCCATAGTACAAGCTCTCATTATGTCTTCCAAGGTATCGTCCTCTTCGATTGTCCATCCATTTACGGATGAAAAGCTGTACTAAAGTGTAATTTAGTACCCAATGCTCTTTATAAACTTTCCCAAAAATGTGATGTAAAATGCGGATCTCGATCGGATATAATTGATATAGGAATCCCATGTAACTTCATAATTTCAGAGACATATAAAGATGCTAACTTGTCCAAAGAATCTGTTGTCTGAATAGGTAAGAAATGAGCCGACTTAGTAAGTCTATCAACTATCACCCACACTGCGTCATGTTTTTGAAAAGTTCGTGGTAACCCAATCATAAAGTCTATCATTATCCTCTCCCATTTCTATTCTAGTATCTTCAATGATTGCAGTTTTTCTGTAGGTACTTGAGGTTCCGCTTTTACTTATTGACACGTCAAGCACTTAGCTACAAATTCCACCACATCTTTCTTCATCGTTGGCCACCAATTAAAAGGCTTCAAATCTCGGTACATTTTCATGCTTTCGGGATGCATCGCATACGGAATGGTATGTGATTTATTCATAATTTGTCTTCTCAATTCTCCTTCTTTTGGAACACATACTCTATTGTCGATCACTAATATACCATCTTTTTTAATTGTAAACTATGTGTTAACTCCCATTTCCACTTTTGCTTTCATCCTCTTCAAGTATGCATCTCCTATTTAAGCTTGTCCAATTTGATCCACCATTGATGGTTCAACTTGTAATGCCACTAACAAGTAGTCTTCCTCAACATCAAGATTAATATTCATTCCTCGCAATGCTACAAGATTTTCCCTTTCATAGCAAACTGTTCCAGCCGAAATCTCCATTGTTTTACGACTTAAAGCATCGGCTACCATATTTACTTTACTCGGATAGTATTTAATAGTACAATCATAGTCTTTCAACAGCTCCATCCATCTTCGTTGCCTCAAATTAAACTCTTTCTACGTAGAAATGTACTTCAAACTCTTGTGGTCGGTGAAAATGAAAAATGTTTCTCCATATAAATAGTGCCTCCAAATCTTTAAAACGTGCACAATAGTGACTAATTCCAAGTCATGGGTAGGATAATTGGCTTTATGGGTTCATAATTGCCTTGAAGCATATACGATCACCTTCCCATTTTGCATGAGAATGCACCCTAATCCTTATCCCGAAGTATCCATGTACACCATAAATCCTCCCTCTTTAGTTGGCAATGCTAGGACTGGAGTAGTAGTGAGGGCTTTCTTTAACTTCTTAAAACTTTGTTGACATATCTCGGCCCACCGGAATTGTACATTTTTCTTCAATAAATTGGTTAAGGGTCTTGCAATAATAGAGAAGTCTTGAATAAATCTTCGATAATATCTGGCCAATTCCAGAAAACTTTGAATATCCATCACATTCTTGGGTGCTTCCCACTCCATAATGGCTTTAATCTTCGACGGATCCGATTTAACACACTCTCTTGAAATAATATGCCTCAGAAAAGTAATATCTTCCATTCAAAACTCACATTTGCTGAATTTAGCATACAACTATTGCTCCCTCAATATTTGTAAAGTTGTTCGAAGATGTTCTTCTTGTACTTCTTTACTTGAAGAATAAATGAGAATGTCGTCAATGAAGACAATCACAAACTGATCTAGATATTGTTGAAAAGTCTTGTTCATCAATGACATAAATGTTGCGGGCATATTAATTAATCCGAAGGCCATAACCAAGAACTTATAATGCCCATATCTAGTTCTGAATACTGTCTTGGGAATAGAAGATTCGGCCATCCGAAGTTGCCAATACATTGATCTCAGATCTATCTTTGAAAAGAATGTGGCATCCTTTAATTGGTCTAATAAGTCATCAATTCTCGGCAACGGGTACTTATTCTTCACTGTAATTTTATTCAACTGTCGGTAGTCAATGGACAAACGCATACTACCATCCTTCTTCTTGACAAACAAAACCGGAGCTCCCCAAGGTGATATGCTTGGTATAATAGATCCCTTCTCTAACAACTCTTCTAGTTACTTTTTTAATTCTTTCAACTCTATAGGTACCATTCTATAAGGAGTAATCGATATTAGTGCTGCTCCCGGAATAGTCTTAATCTCGAAGTCTACTTTTTAGTATGGAGGTAATCCTGGTAATTCATCTAGAAACACATCAGAAAAATCTCTAACCACTGGTACCTCCTCCACCACAGGACTAACTTTGGTTGTATCTACAATGTTAGCCAAGTAAGCTTTACATCTCTCTCTAATTAATTGAAATACGGTCACCGCTGAAAATAAACAAGCAGGTACCACTTTTCTCTCACCCACCAAAACTATCTTCTTCTGCCCCACAAGATCTATTCCTACTTTTTAGTATAATAATTTACTATAGCATGGTGTTTTGCTAGCCAATCCATACCCAAAATGATATTAAACTCTTCTAGCTTAATAACCACTAAGTCCGCATACAATATCTCATCACCTACTAGTATAGGGCATGCTCTCACTATTAAATTCACTACCACAATACTCCCAGCAGGCATAGAGACACATAAACTATATTTTAAAGGTTCAATGGTTCCATGCACTTTTGATGCAAACTCAATAGACATAAAGGAATATGTAAATCATGGGTCTATTAAAACAAAATCTTTATGGTCAAAGATAGTGAAAGTACCAGTGACCACGTCTGGAGTAGCAGAAGCTTCTTACCTAGTGATGGCATAGATCCTTACTTGGCCTTGGGATGGACTAGTAGATCCTGCTTGGCTTGAAGTGCCAGCACCACTTCCTCTACCACCTCAGCTAGCCAAAGATACATTCTCTCCGGCACTACTTTACACCGTCATTTGAGATCCTTCTCTACTTTTTTTTTACTAAAAAATCTCTGATGAAGTGGCCATACTGACCACAATTAAAGCATGCACCCGATTTAGTATTCCAATACTCTCCTGAGTGAAATCTCCCACATCTGTTGCATACTGGAGTTGATGCACCACTCATTGATCTTCCTTGTCCTCTTCGACCATCAAACCTTCCAAATCTCCGGCCAAATGATCCTCCCCTAGACTAGTTGGATCAACTCATGCCCCTTCCTCTAAAGCTTCCCGTTGGAAAATTGGAGCCCCTATAGGATGAACTACCACTAGTTCGAGTCGATGCGGTGAATGTGTCTGTGGTTCTATTCTTTTTGGCCTCTATTTCGTTCCTCTCTATGATCATTTCCTCAGCTTGTAAGGCAGTCTCTAACACATCTTTGTATGTCAGGGGTTTTATAGCCATCTTCTCCCGAATCTCTAAACTCAAACCCCTTTTAAACTTATTTCTTTTTAGCTCGTCGGTGGTAACTTCTTCTGGAGCATACTTTGATAACCTCATAAACTGAACCTTATATTCAGCAACGGAGAGCTCATTCTACTTTAATTCTAGAAATTCAATCTTTTTTCTATCCCGGTACACTATCGGTGTATATTTTTCAAGAAACTCTCTCAGAAATTCCTCCCACATCAGGGTCATTGGCACATTTTTGCTTCCGGGCACCATTTCCCACCAATCAAAAGTGTCTTGCTCGAATAGGGATACGACATAGCTCACCTTCTTCTCAGAGGTGCATTTAAACCGATCTAGAATCCTCTCAGTGCTTTGTAGCCATTCCTCAGCTACAACAGGGTCAGTGGTACCCATAAAGACTTTTGCACCTTGCTTCCTAATCTTCTCATAGGTCTCATCCACTACATTCTCTACTAGTTGTTATCCCATAGTCCTCATCATCTGCACAAACTCCTGCATAAAAGGATATGTAGCAGGTGGAGGAACTTAAGGTTGAGCTTGTTCAGGTTCAGGTCTATGTACTAATTCTGACGATTCTTCAGGGGCAACACGAAGTACTTAATATTCATCCATCTTGAGATATGCAAAGCACATCAACTATATGTTTCCTAAAACTCATGCATGAGATGTCATGAATGTAACATATTTAGTATCCCGAGAAAATCTACTCCCCACTCTGATACCACTTAATGTAGCACCCTCCAGGTACCACATACACATACATTCAATTAATACATAATACATGGTATGATATTTTTTTTTAAAAAAAAGATATTCATATATATACATAAATTCTTGTTTGATACATTGGAAATACTTAATACATATATAAAGTATTGTTAAAATATATACACGATCCTAATTACAAAATTATCTCTAATGCCAAAATGGTGAGATGCCCATGAGGATGAAGATGTTATCACCAAACTTTCCATTGGCCCACCTGAGCTCATAACTAGGACATACTCTAAGCTTTCTACCAAAGGTTACCTGTATCCTGAAAACCATAATTACAAAGGAATGAGCTTGCGACTCAATAAGCAATTAATAATATAATCATACATATAATTCTCCTCAATAACTAATTAAGGAGATACATAAAATTTAATACACCCCAAGTGTTTAATAATTCAATAATTACACATTAAGAGTCAATACTATGAATTAAATCCAATTTAGATCCAAAAATGAAGTCAAAAATAACACTGGGTTGTGCCAGAAGACTGGCACTCACCAGACCATTGCCGACCTCTAGTGTCACCTGGTTTAGGGGACTGGCGATCGCCAGTGGCCTATTCTGCCAGTAATGATTGGCGATTATTAGCCACTGGTGATCGCCAGTAGTTGGTTTCATCCACTGCACCCTCTTCACCGAAATGCCTCAATTCACACAACTATAAATCCCTGTTCAAATATATCAAACATACAATCATCAATTCATCAACAACAACCAATATGTACACACACATATATAGGTGTGTACAAAATAAACAATCATCACCCAACAAATACATTCACATTTCCTTTTCGATCCACAAACATAATCCTCACATTCAACATATATGAAATTATGATGCAACAATGCATGTTATGCAAGTTAGTATCCGGCCGGAGTTCTCAACACACGTTCACACATTTCACACAAAGCTCACTTTTTCTTTTTCATATTTTTCATTTGCAAGTGGCCATTTCTAAGATTCTCTGTCCAGCTCAGTCTCAGAATCTCACACGTTTACATTCTCACATTAATGGCAACGTCTGAGACTCTTTGCCCAGCTCAGTCTCAGTTTTATATTCAGTGGAGGCTCTTTGCCCAGCTCAGTCTCCATACATACACATTTTCCTCACATTCATAACATCATGCCATATGTATATATTTTTCATTTATCATCATTTTCCATAATATAATGAATTATAATTCACAGCACCTCAAGTGGATTGCACAATATTTGTGCCAACATTCACAATTCATCACAACACTTTCCAAACAAATCATTCAATATTCTCATTAACAATATATACACATATATATCCCATTTTTACCACATAAATGGCATACATAAATCAACATAGTTATACAACTATAGTTACTTGAGAATTTGCTATATATATATGCATTATATAACAATTACTTACCAAAAGCTTCAACTCCTTCTCAAAGATAAGCTCCCCTTATTGAGTAGGGTTTCCTCTATCTCTGTCAGCTCCTACACATAATTTCATACCAATCCAACAACCAAATATTACAATTCATCTCAAATTCATAAAGTGTAATTAAAATGCTCAATAATTCATATGACCTAAAGATACACACACAAGTCCAATAACCCCTAAATTTCTATTGAAGCTAGAGTTTTGAGTCTTCTTCCAATTTCAATTGGAATCACTCAATTCAGATAAGTATGGAATTAATTATGGATTTTAGAATCTATTCGGCCAAAACAGAGCATTACTGTGAGCACTAAAATATCCTGTCCTATTTGACTCTTCTAGCATCAAATTCAGGCCAAACGCAAAACATAAAAATTATAGAGAATTCTCTGAAGTTTTCAAAAAATCTAACCTTGCTCAAATCAAAGCTCTATAGCTCAAGTTATGTCTAAGACAATAGGACTGAAAAATAGAGGATGCAGAATCCAAAATTGACTACAATCAAACTCGACTCAATTCAATTAAAATCAACAAGCTAAGCTTACCAATTATGCTTTCAATGGATTAAAGACCTTCTAATGCTTCCTAAGGTAATGAATTGATCACTTTGACAAACTCACAAACTCTTCAAAATCTATCAAGAAAATTCTCTTCTTCTCCTCCCAAAATCTCTACACATAAACACATACATACACAAACAAATACACCTACAATTACCAACCAATCACAAGCCTCCAATTGGCCACCCCAAAGTCTCCCTATATTAAATGCCAACAATAATAATAAATGCTAATTTATGACTTAAATAATCAATATAATAATACTCTTAATAATATACCAAATATCACCCAAAATATCTACTTAGCCCCTTAATGAAATGGCTTAGATTCACATTAGCTCAAAGATTTCTAACATGACAATTAACCCCAAACTTTCCTTCCAATCTAATCCTTCTCTACAATACATGCACAAACTCAACTCAAACAAAGTCTCCTATCTCATATGCATGAAATGCAATACATACGTATTAAATATGTATGAAAAAGGGCGGGTGTTACATTAAATAAATATAATGAATTTAAAATTTAAATAATTAAATAATGGTTATTTAATGAATTAAATAAATAAAAACTTTGAAGTTTAATTCATGATTAATCTGTCTTATGTATCCTGTATATGGTGGTTCCTTACTTCAATTTAAAATAAATTTTTTTTTAAAGAATCTTATTTATATAGTCAATAATTTAAATCAATAACTAAAATAAAAAATTAAATTTTAAAATTAAAAAGAGAATTTATTTGATTAACTTTTTATACAATGTAAATATTTTAAGTTAATATTTAAGTAAAAAATATATATAAGGGAATAATTGTTTGTGATGGAATAAAAAAGATGTGTTATAAGTTGAATAGAAGATAAAAATAACAAATAAAATAAAGAATTTTTAATATTTTTAATAGAAGAATATTATATTATGAATTTTAATAATTTAACACATAAGCCTTTTATGAGTGAATGATTAATTATGGAGAGAGATATTTGTCAAAAATTGGACTTTTAGACTTTGAAACTCAACATTTAATATATATTTAGATTAATAATATACATATTTGTTAAATGGGAAAAGGTATAAAAATATTACTAATGTTGTGCTCTAATCTCACATCCACCACTACCATTTTTTGAGGTGTAAATACACACTTGTCATTTGTAAAACCATATATTTAAACATATCTTACAAATAGTGTCAATTCTCACCGTTAGTGGGGTCCACTGTTACTGACATGTACGAAAAAATATTAGAGAAATGTACATTTTTTCCCCTAGCATTTATAATAAAGAATAAATTAACCCCTAAAAAAAATTTAAAAATATTTTAATACAAAAATTCTCAAAAAAATTTAAAATTTGATCTAATAAAAATATTAAATAAGTGTTTGTGTTTTTTATAGTCATAAGATCTACTAATATTAATTTGATATTAAAAGGATTTTGCATCTAATATTTTATGGGAATTTTTTTAAAAAATATTATGTAAATTTATTTGATCCTATTTTTAAAAAAATAAAAAGTACAAAAAAGTATCATATGATTTAGTATTTTTTCACTTTTGGCCCTGTGGTTATTTTTGTGACACTTAAGTACCTTATGATATATGTCGTTAACAAATTTAGACCAAACTTTCTAACATTGTTAGTTCTGATGACGTGGACGTTGATGTGGTTGTTAATGTGATGACATGGATGCCGACGTGTTGACGAGGATGCTGACATGTACACTATGTGTTATGTAGATGCTGACGTCAACATCCACATCATCATAGTTAACGGTATTAGTGAGTCAAACTCAAATTTGCTAATAGCAGATATCACAAGGTATTGAAGTGTCGTGAAAAAAATCACAAGGCCAAAAATGAAAAAGTGTTAAACCACATAGTACCTTTTTGTACTTATCCCTTAAAAAAGTTATGAATATTTAAATTAAAAAAACTCATCTCATACTATATATAATTTTATTTTTTATTTACTACCAAAATAAATAAATATTTATTAATTATTTATTCATTTCATCATAATTTGTTATATTTAATAAATATTTATTAATTTTTATTCTGAGAGTGAAAAAAAAGGACAAATTTCTATAGAATGAAATGAATTTTGTATTTAAATATTGTTAATTTTTTTAAATGGAACATTTTTTTTAAATAAGATATATACACTCATGACTTAATTTGTTTAAGTTTTGGATAGGATGTAAAAGATTCATATTAGAAGTCTACTTCCTACTCTTTTGTAGAGTATGAGTTTTATGTTTTGTACGTAACATAACCCAGGGATAACCTAACAATAAAGCAGAAAAAAAAATTCTCTCTGCATAATTTTTTCCTCATTTTTCTTCCACACAAAAATACTATGTGTATTTTTCATTCAATATCATTCCATTGATATTTAGATTGTGAAGACATAGCCTTTGCTCTAGTAGTTAAGGCTCCGATCAACATATATACTAAGGTTTCCGCTGCTAGAGAAAAGGGTCAGTATTCTAAATCTTTTTGTGATTTATTTTTCTTCCCTGTTTTTCCTTTCAAAAAATAATAAAATATTATTTATTTATATAATAATTCAATATTACAAATTTAATAGTGTTATGAAATTTTAATAAATTTATGGTTAATTAATTTTAATTAATTGCTTATTAAATTTAATCTAAGAAAACTTATAAAATTATATTATCTGATTTTATTTATATAATAAAAAAAGTTGAAATAATTAGAGTAGAAAAAATACTTTCATTTATTATACGTCATCTTTTTAATAATTTTCTTTTTAATATTTTTTAACTTTAATGCTTTTTTCCAAAAAAAAATTATGTACTATTTTTAGCTTATAATTTTAATTAATCATTAGATAATAATAAATTAATTAATTAATTTTAATTATTTTAAATTTATTGCTATAAATTAATTTTTAATATTTTAAGCTTAATTTTCTCTTTTTTAAGTAATTATACATTATATTTTCAATAATTTTTACTTTTTATATTTCTCTCTACCCAAAAAAATTCTTTATACTATTTTTAAATTTATGATTATAATTAATCATTTCAATAATAAAAATTACTTAAATTAATTATAATTATTTTTTATTAGACTTCAATAAAATTTTTAAAATTATGCTTTTTTTTTTGTTTATATTAGTTCAAATAAAAATTAATCTATTATAAATATAATTTAATTTAAATTTAAATTAAATTACTTTATCTTATATAAATAGAAGCTAACCTAATTAAAATAGGAAATACAATTTACGTTAAACTATAATTGCAATTTTAATTGATTGAATTTAATTTCAATTTTTCAATTATTAAATTATCTTATTCTTATAGGATAAACAGTTAACCTAATCAAAATAGGAAATACAATTTGAATTAAATTATAATTATATTTTTAATTAATTAAATTTTAATTATTAAATTAGTAAATTATCTGACTCTTATATGATAAATAATGAAGATATTTTTATAAATTTATTTGTATATCTATAATCTATAATATATATATATATACAAAGGGGGAAGATATGGAAAATTACAAAATTGTCCGTATTATGTATTACACAAAAGTGGGATAATTTAGTAATTTATGAATTTAAATTAAATTAAATTAATTAAAATTACAATCGCAATTTAAATTGAAACTGTATTTCCTATTTTACTTAGGTTAAATTATAAAATATGGATAATATAGTAATATATTAATTAAAATTAAATTAAATTAATTAAAATTAAATTTATAATTCAAATTAAACTATATTTCCTATTTTGATTAGATTAACTTCTATTTTATATAATAAATACTAATTAAATTTCATATTCAGCTATAATTTAAATAAAATCGTACCTCTTAGTTTAATTATATGAACTTTTATAGATTTTTTAAAATTTTTTTATTGAAGTTTAATAAAAAAATAATTATTATTATTTAAATAATTAAAAATAAAAAATACTAAAAAGTGATTTATAATATTATGAAAAGAGGAAAAATAATGTAAAAAATGTTAAAAAAAAAACTAAAAACTTAATATTGAGTAAAGAAATTTATTAAAATCTATTAAAATTAATTAAAATTTAATTTAACTCTTTTTAAATCATTTGATGATTAATTATGATAATAATTTTAAAAATTGTGCTTAAATTTTTTTTAAAGAGAAAAATTATTAAGTTAAAAAAATTTTAAAATGGTGTATAATTACTAAAATGAAGAAAAATATTAATATTAAAAATGTTAAAATCATAATAAAACTTAATTATAGTGACTAATTTTGTTAAAATTTTAATAAAATATCACTAAAACTATATATATATATATATATTTTTATTATCTAATGCTTCATTATGATTATAATTTAAAAATAGTATTGTAGATACATAAATTTTCATAAATTATTTTTAGACTAATAAAATATTTTTGGTTTATTAAATAATTTAATTAGGCTAATTACATATTTTAGTCTAATAAATTTATAAAGATTTTTGGACCAATCAAATATTTTAGTTTATTATCTTAATTAAATTATTTTAATGACC
>CATIWO010250027.1:0-39421 GCA_949673435.1 Macaranga tanarius | reverse complement strand
TTGGTTGATATGTTGTTGGTATATTGTTCATTATGCATGTTTAGCTATGTAAGAGTGCATGTGATATGATCTATGGGCATGAAAGTGTTTGTGTTAGATGCAAATGTTGCATGCAATAAAAATTTTTAAATTCCGCATTTTTTTGTGCTTCTACACACACTTTCCTTCACAATCAACAGAGGCGCCACCTCTAGCTCAGAGGCGTTGCCTCCCCTCTCCAATTTAACATTCAAAATTTTCAAACTCCAGCCAATAACCGAGAATAAACCAATTTAATTCAAACAATCAAAATAACATCCAAATCAATAATTCAGCAAAAGAAAAATACAGGGTTTTGAAGAAGAGAATCCACTCACCTACGTTGTTGATTCCTTCCTCTTACTCCTAACTCCCGCGATGCTCATCGAGGAACAGACAAAGTTGTGTTCCTTTCTCAATTTCTTTCTTTCTTTTGTTTTGCCAATTGCTTTAGTACCAAAATTGGTACCAAAGCCTTCCCTGCTCACTTCTAGCTTACAGAGGATGGAGGGTAAGTCATCCTCTCCGTCCTCTGCGAGCTCCACGTACCTCCATAATCATTTTTTTAAATTCATTAGTTTGGGCGAGTAACGCCAAACTACACTTTAGTCTCCGAACTTAATTATTTTCAATTAAGTCCTTTAATAAAACTTATTTTCTATATAATCTAGTCCTACCCAAAAATAATATTAAATATTCAAGCATGGACCCGACACAAATTTACAAAACAGTCCACATTGTTTATTATATACGAGACAAATAATTTAGTAATTTATCAATTAAAATTAAATTACAATTATAGTTTAATTTAAATTTTATTTCCTATTTTGATTAGGTTAACTTCAATTTTATATAATATAAATATAAACTAACTAAATAGTATATTTAGTTCTAATTTAAATAAAATTATATTTCCTATTTTAATTAGATGAACTATTATTTGGACTAATATAAACTAAGTAAATAGCATAATTTAAAAATTTTGTTGAAGTTTTATAAGAAAATAATTATAATTAATTTAATTCAATTTTACTATTTAAATTATTAATTATAAACATAATTTAAAAATAGTATAGAGAATATTTTAATAGAGAGAATTAATAAAATTAAAAATAATTAAATTGGTAATATAATTACTCAAAAAATAAAAAATTTAACATTAAAATATTTAAAAATTAATTTATAGCAAAAATTTTATTAAAATTTAATAAAAATGACAAAAACTATTTTAATTCATTTTTATTATCTAATGATTAACTACAATTATAAGATAAAAATTGCACAAACAATTTTTTTAAAAATAATAATGTTAAAATATTAAAAATTTTATTTATTTATTTATTCAAATTTTATTAATAAAATAATTCAAATTAAGTTAAATAATTTTGAATCATTTAATGATTAATTGCAATAATAAATAAAAAAATTGTAAAACAAAAAAGTATTAAAGTTAAAAAAATTTTAAAAGTGATATATAATTACTAAAAAAATAAATATTAATGTTAAAAATACTAAAATTATGACAAAAAATTAATTTATAATGACATTTTTTTAACATTTAATAAAAGATAATTAAGATTAATTTATTATTTTTATTATCTAATGATTTATTCTGGTTATTATTTAAAAATAGTAAATAGAGTTTTTTTTAAAAAAAAAAAAAAGAAGTTCTAGAATAAAAATATATTTAAAATCAATGTATAATTACTAAAAATAGAAAAATTAACGTTAAATTTGTTAAAAATACTATAAAAAGTTAAATTAATAAAATATAATTTAATTAATTTAATTAAAATTTTATTTATATTGATTAATTATAATTTAAAAACAACGCATCAGTATATAATTAAGTTCACTACTATCTTATGAATATTTATATGTTATTTATTAAATTAATATTTGGTACTATATTCAATTTTCATTTTGGTATGATTTCGGTATAATTCAGTATGCTTTTCAATTTAATTTTTTGTAAAAATCTAGTACCATACTAAATTAGTCACAAAATTTAATTCGATTCAATTTGGGATTAAAATTATTTTGTGCAGTATGATTTTATGTTCTTATGTATCCTAAAGGTTGCCCAACCATGGCTTTTTATTTTCTAATTTAGAATAATTTTTCTATAGGTTAGTGTAATGACCACGTCCAAAACTTATAAGTCTATTTTGTATTTTTCTTAGCAATTCATTAACCTCCTAGAAAAGTAAAAACAGCCAGAAACTGTTTCTTTCTCTTTTGCAAAGGAAAAATATCATAGCAAATCTTCTTCAGTTTATAAGTCGAAATGGATTTTCTACTTTAGGATTTTCAGATTCCTCCATCTCTTGTTCATTTGCAGCTACTCCGGTGTTTCTTGAATCACGCAGCACTTCGACATAGACTACTACTATATTGTAAGGGAACAAATCGAGAACCGTGCAATCACCACAAAGGTCCTTCAAGACTACAGTCTGCTGATGCATTCACAAAGCCGCTATCCAGCATAATTTTCTTTTCTACTTTCCAAGTTGGATCGAAAGATATTCATCAATCTCCACCTCAAGGAGGGAAATTGTCTTGTTCTAGCTTCAAACTCTGGTTTTACAGTCTTGATGCAAACTTTTACCAATGGAATCTTCAAATCCCCATCCCCTTGTTTTCCTAAAACAGTTTAATAAAACACGAACACAAAAATAGTACTACCAATAAAAAGCAAGAAATCTCAAACGACAAAAATAATTATAAGGCAAAATTATTTTAGCATTGAAAGAAAAATTTGTACGAGTTAGATTGGCAAACTCTTCAAACAGTATACAATAGCAAAAGGCAACGCCGTGAAGTATAATTTACATATACTCATTAGAACACACAAAGGGCCATCCTGGAAGATACTAGTCAGGTTATTTCAGCAGCTACACGATAGGAATTTAGGTTATCACATTCGCATGCGTTTGACATCACCTTCAGGAACATGTACATCACTCCCCTTGCCTGAATCAGCTGTTTGTGCCTGCAACAGCAGCAAAGAAATTTCTTGGATTTGAATGCTGCAAGGACTCCATTGCTGGCTTATGAATTCTACTAACTGGATATATATATATATATATGTGTTTTTTGATTCTTCATTACTAAGGAAGAAAATGGAAAATAAAAAAAAAATCCATGGCTAATTTCTAATGACAATAATCAGCATATACAAGGAATGCAAAGGAATTTTTTTTTTTTTTAATTTTGTTTCCATGGTTCAATGTAAATAAGTATTACCATCTTTTGAGAAATGAGCAGCACCATGATTATAACATATCCATTCTTTCTTAAGAGAAGCTAAGAATTTCTACCAACAAAATATATATATATATACACCATGAAATACAACTGCTAAAACAGTTTACTATTTTTTCAACATTTTGTGGTATCATTCACTTTAATCATCATTTTCTATAATCATGCACTAAAATGCAAATTTTCAGCATAATCACATAAAGACGTAAATATTAAATTCCTTTGAACTTCAATAGCAGCCACATATTAAAAAAAAAAAAAAAAAGCTTACAGATTCATCGGGAACAACAGCATATCTCTCTGATGGTGACACCCAGGTTTTCCCTGCCAAAAAGAAGCATCATATAAAATTTTAAATCCAAAATTATTAACAAATTTCCGTCACCATTATATGAAAGAAGAGTAATGAGGAGAGTACAAACACCTGATGAAGGATCAACCATTGAGCATTCTATCTGCTGGCCACCAGACCCATCAACACTTAAAGCTTCTATTATTGTTGGTACATCCCTTTGAAAGCCAAACAAATGTAATTAATTTAGTAGACACTAGAGAAGTATTTTGGAAGACTGGGTTTCTTGTTCCTCAGCACAATGCAACAAAATGGTTATATGACCTTAGTGGAGCAACGGCTACTTGAAATTAATAAATAATAGGGTGTGTTTCCACATACTCCATAGTCTAGGCAGACAGCCCTCTACTTCAATACAGTTAGCATAATGTTGATTGTCCCTGTCAGATGTCTGTGCATGCTGACAAAAGACTTGCAATTGCAAATTTTATGCACCATTTATTGTTAACTAAAGCCTGATACATGTAATGTAATTTCTATATATAGTTGGTCGAACATTTTGGTTAGCATTTATACAATCCGTCTTTGGTCCTAAGTTAACCGACGTGCTAAAATATTTTAATGTTACACAAATTAGAAGAATCTCTGCAGCTTAGATCCTCAACATTGAGTGGGTCTTGAAATGGAATCCTTACCAAATTCAATGATTGCAAGAGTTTATACAAATTTGATCAACAAACAAATTAATGTTGGTGCAGTCGGAATGATGCCATCACAAACTTTAGTTGATAAATTTTTTTACAATCACTATCTTGTTTGAAAGTAAAAACTTCAACCTAACGTAGCTTTGACATTATATAGAACATAAGTGTGTGCATTTCAGTGTGGCTTATGCATTGCCGCTTGAAGTTTACCAGAATATTATGAAAGACATCCATAAGTTGTCATCAGGTAAGAAATGATGCATAAGTCACATGACACATTATCTAAGAGAAGAAAGCAAACTTAGATATTACTGTAGCTTTGCTAAGAGATAATGCCATACAGAAACAAGCAAGGGAAGAAATGTGTGCTCAATAGGCAAGAAATTCGACCTCGGAAAAACAGGGGGAATAAAGGTTTTCAATTTTGAGATATCAGATATTATCAATGAAGTTTCAAGCAAAGAACTCAAAAACTACTATAGAGAAGAAAATAATAAAGATTAATAGGGATCCAAAATGTTTTTGAAGAAATTCTTCAAAAGGGAGCAAGGCAAGCTCAACACTGACCACAAGTAAAGTCTAGAGACAATCATTTGCAACTTATTTCAACATTTGATATCATCTGATGTTCATACTTTACTGGAGAAAGTTTCATTGGTATCATCATAAAATGCTAAACAAGAGGTCAAGCAAGTTTCGAAGTTTCACGGTTATTCATGTTAAATTTTGAGATTTCTTAAGCTTGCTTAGCAAAAACACAATGTTGAATTATTTTTCAACGCATAGAAAATGAGGGATAAGGCAACTATGAAAAGTTACTTGACATCTATTCTCATTCAGTTTTTGAATTTAGCAACTCAGGATTCTTGTGTGTGAGGCCAATGAGCACCCTTTTAAATAGCGCAGCGTAATACTGTTTGGTAGACTTAGTCAATAGAAACTTAGGATTCATAAAGTTATCAGTTTCAGGCTTTATTACGAAAATATCATTTGGAAAGGCCAATCTGTAATTTATACTTAAACCGAATTACACAGTGAAAGATTTAGAATTTGTTCTTCTCAAGTCTTTATGCACTATTCTAGATTTTGCATTGTAAATAATCATACAACTTTATTTTCTTCAACTTTTAAACCCCAACCCTCTTAAAAGCACATCCAGTATAACCTCTATCAATTAATAATCTTGGACCAAGAAAAAATTATTAATTAAGTGAGATATTAATTAATTAATAACTCAGAAATTATTAATTTATATAAAATATAATACATGTACAATATATATTTTTATAAAATTTATTTATTTTTTCACTAAATAAAATTTATAATGTACTTAATGTTTTCGAATATAATGCACTATTTAATACATTACATTCTTTCATTTTATACACATTTAATAAAGTAAAGTTTTATTTAAATGAACACAATTATAATACAACACATTAGTTTTAATAAGAAAAAATGAATAACATTTCATTTATATCTAAAAAATTATAGTAATCATATATTATTTATTGATATATAGAAAATTATTAATTTACATCTTAGATTACTCTTTAAAGAATTTTTATATAATGTATTATCTTGTGAATTTAGTGAATTATGAATTTAGTATGTTGGCCTGAAGTCGTGACTGACCAAAAATATTATTTACAAGAGGTTATTGATTAATCAAGTATTATTTGGTTATACATACATAAAGACAAAAAAAAGTATAACAGGAAATCCCATGACGATGAAGAAAAAAGAAATGCTTAACACTATATGCATCCATGCTATTACCGGTCAATAGACTTGCCATTACCAAGCTGTCCATTTGTACCTCTTCCCCAAGAAAAAACATTTTGTCGTTCAGTAACAGCAAGCGTGTGCCTCCAGCCACAAGAAATCAGGATTACTTTCTGCCGAATGCCAAATATGTGTGAACATAATAATTGAACTATTAGACAGAGAGCAACCTTCTCAAACAAGAAATCAACAGGAAGGGACTCCCTACAGAATTGAAAATCAATGTCAACATAATTTAAATTATGAGCAACGGTAACAAGAATGTGCCTGCTCATGGGGAAATTTAACTTGCACAGGAGAACAATGGTCCATATTGTCGCCAACTCCAACCTGTCCAAACTATACAAGAATAGCAACGACAAATTGACAAAAATTTATAAGTATTGATGGCTGAATAAAAATTTCAAATCAATAGAGCTAACAAGCAACAAAACCAGATCTAAAAAGGAAAAATAATGTGAATGAGAGATTAAGCAACATGTTTCCACAAGCAAAATAATAGTAAACGGCTCCAGTTACATTCTTTTAAGATCCTTTTTAGACTTTTCAAGAGGCCCTGTTTCACTAAGTGCAAGAATGATATCTAAATGACTTTCACTATGACCCGTGCTTCACCAATAAAACAAAGATAACATTGACTGTAATGATACAGAATCATAAAAATAGAAACTAAAAAAATGAACTTCTAAAACCTTATTCCATCCCCAGCCATAAAGTTTTCCATCAGATGTGACTGCCATAGTGTGCCTCCAACCACCTGATATCTAGAAACAAAATTAAAAGAAGACAGGTTGAAATAATAGAATGTAGAAAAACAAACAATTACAACAACCATTCTCAGCTTCCAATTGAAAATATTATGCTAGTTTGTAATTGAATGTAACTGTTAAGATTTTCACTTGGATAAATCTTTCTCTTAATAGCTTTCTTCTTGTTCCTCAATCTGTGGAGAACGTGGCATTGTATTATTGCAAGTTCTCTCTTCCGAGCATTCCCTAAAGGTAGATGACAAGTTTAAAATCTCAATACAGGCAAGGCATATCTCGTTGAATTAGTTTTTCACGACATGGATCTAATGGAAATTGAACCCACTTTTTCCATTTATTTAGATGTTCAACTTTGTAGATGTTCAACTTCCAATACCATTTATTTAAATGATGGTGATGATCACAATCGCATTCGTAGTGATGGTAACAGCCTATCACTATTCAAATTTTATTGTAAAAAATGCAAAACACATAGAATTAATGGATTTTTAGGGAGTTCACTGAAATTAAGATATACAACTAACTAACAAACGTAAACACATAAAATAAAGACATCAATACATAAATTACAATCATCATATTAATTAATATCAATTTTTAATGTGACGTTAAGTTTCAATTGATTATTAAATTTTTTAAAATAATTCAGGATATTAAACAAAAATTTAGGGGTCCACTATTTCCACATCTTAAAAAGTTTTTGCCACTTCTTATTTATATACTTTACCAAAATTACCCTTACTTAAATCTTCCTTTTATTCATTTTATTTATGAGTGGGACCTTCCAAGTTATGAACGTTCCTTATTTATGCACATTAATCATTTAACTTTAAATTTTAACTCTTTTTTTACCTCTTATTTTCCTCTTCCATGACATATATTAATATATATTTTTTTTTCATAATTTTCCTCTTCCACGGTATATTATTTTTTCTTTTTTCATTTTAAATTTTGAAGTTTCTGTGAACTTCTCTTTTTGCATATCCACATCATAATGCACTTCTTTACTTGGTGTCTATGTGCCTACACACTAAATTAATTATTTTTATTTTACATTTAGAATGTGTAAATTTTCCTTTTTTTTTTTGGTATATTTTTTCCTCGCACTCTCCTAGTCAAATGTAATCCACTTGTTATATCTTTCTATTTTGCCTAATCAATAACATTGTATTTTAATTTTTTCTATATAACTTATAATATTTGCATGCAATTTATCAAATTTTCACATAAAGCAATGTATTCCATTAGAACACGTAAAATATCAATTTCTTTTACAATACACATCAATAATAACAATAAATTACTAATGGATATTTAATAGCAATTGAATACTCAAAAAATAAATTTCTAAAGAATTATTGCACTACCAATTAGAAGAAAACTATACATTTTCTAAAGGGATAACAACATTTTTCATCCTAAAACTTTTATCATTTTTACAATTAAATCTTAAAAGAAAATTGACTTACAATCAAGTCTTACAAGTTTTAAAAAGTCTTTCCATTAGTCTTATCCATTAATCAAAGCAATTTTCAGTTAGTCAACCCTTAAAATTATTTTTTTTTTTTTTTTTTTTTTTTTTTTTGCAATTCAATCCAAAACTACAAGGTATTTTATTTTTAATATTTTAATCAAATAATATTTTTTACTCTTATCCCAATAAAATATGATAAATGAGAAATTGGACAAGGAAACTATCATTTGAAGTAGAATCTCGAAACTCGGTCGATCTGCATCTCAACTCTACAATTATTTTTCTCTACTCTGTGGCTGTTTGTAGGCTACCTCTTCAAAAAGTTCTAAAGCCTTTAGATTATCTTATCTTATTTCACTCTTCTCCATGTAAATTTAGGTACTCCTTCCTATTTTCACTTTATCTACATCTTAGCATTCGCATATTGAAAACACTCATCTTAGAGGCGCATTGCTCTTTCATTGCCTAACACTCACTATAATACATCACAACAAGCCACAGTGCAGTGCTATAAGACTCAGTCTACAAGAAACCAAAATGAAACTATTATCATTTTAATGCAAAGAGAAAAGTTACCTGAGATACAAAACTACCCCGTAATGCTTCAAGTTGATGAGGAATAAGGTGATCCGCAAAGTCTCCATGCCCTAGTTGACCATATTTACTCCATCCATAAGTGTATAACCCACCGGAAGAAGAAACAGATATTGTATGCCGCCATCCACAAGCAACCATAATCATCTTCTCTCCCTGTAATTTCCATCAAAACGTTAACATGACCTAAAACCACACAGGTAGAATAAGTGGAAAATATAGGGACATTTAAATGAAGAGAATAAGTAATTGAAATCATACATTTATACAGTAACTTCAAATTTTTTTTATTACAATACTATGATTGCAATAACATGACCTCTAAAGCAACTCATATAAATGAACATACAAGGTTCAACATTCTTGGTAAACCATCATTCACTTCATTGTCATCTTGGTTACCAAATATGCATGTGTTTTTTTTTCACTCCACCCTGCTAATCAAGATATAATATACAGGTTTCACTCTGTAGAAACAGCAAGCTGAAGTGGCTGAAATGCCCACATAATTATGCTGTAACAAATCTAGTAATGGATCGTGATGCCTAAAGTTTGCAAGGCACATTAATTTGGAACAATTAAAAATATAAATTGAAAAAGTCAACTATTTTCTAACACCAAAGAAACTAAATGGAGCCAATGTGTGCTACAGAGATTTCTTTTCTTCCTCTTCTCTTCTTTTAAACATTATGAAAGGAAAACAAACAAAAGAACGATGGCAGCAAGCAAAGCAAGCCAATCTAACATGCCATGCTATGCCAGCAAGGAGATATTTGTTCAGCCCATAAAGAGGATTCTAACCAAAAGTGATGCTTTTCCATGGTTAGCACAGTTTGGCTGAAAAGTCAGCAGCAAAGCTGGCCACCCTATGCTTCAAGGAAGAGTGGCAGCATTTAGAGAAAGGGTGTCTGTGGTACAACCGAAAACTATGTTTTCCCACCAACAACAATTGGCTAATGCTAGGTGGGGGGAAAATGGCAGCACAAAAGAACTCAAATGTTTAAATGCGTGAGCTAAGCATTACTTAGAATCCTATTCTTTTGCAAATTTCTCTAAACTTCAATTAGAAATTGTTAAACAAGTCCACAAGCCCGGAGAGTGTTGGCCCACGCACACACACGTGGACTTATAAATGGGGTTGAGTCCATCTAACACAAATCCAATTGGCTTGTTTTAAGATCCAATCTACACCACTTATAAGCCACTCTAACTCTTTATACTTTTCCAATGTGGTATATATTCTCCAACACTCCCCTCAAGTGTAACTGGGCCTAGACCAGTTACACTTGCCAAACACAAACGGGCCGCACCCAACGACTCACAAGGTCACAAACGGGCCGCACCCAACCAAACACAAACGGGCCGCACCCAACGACTCACAAGGTCACAAACAGGCCGCACCCAACTCCAGGTCTTAAACACGAGCCCAAGATCACCGCTCTGGTACCATGTTAAACAAGTCCACGGGCCCGGAGAATGTTGGCCCACACACACACACATGGACTTATAAATGGGGTTGAGTCCATCTAACACAAAACCAATTGGCTTGTGTTAAGACCCAATCTACACCACTTATAAGCCACTCTAACTCTTTATACTTTTCCAATGTGGGATATATTCTCCAACAGAAATGATATGGCCACCTGATTTGTGTAACCTGTGCACTTCAACCTTTCAAATGTTCTCACTGATTACAGGCCTATGTGCAATAAGGGCATAATTAAAAATTCTTAAGGATTTCTAAAGATTCATTCCAGCAGTCATGGCTTGATACCAGATTTCAGTTTCCAATCCCACCAGGGTTTGGTGTAGGGACAGATTAGAGGATAAGGGACAATTACCTGGTAGTATAGTTTAAGAATATTCCCATTACATTGTTGTTTTTCTATAATTCTAATAGGCAACCCACCTGTGTTACAAAAACTAAAAAGTTGTGTTATTTCGAATTTCAAGCCAGATTTAAATAGTTCAAAAATATTAGTGGAATATATTCTTTCTGATTTGCTACATTTTAGTTCAGAGTCAAACAGATTAATACCGCAACACCCTTCAATCCAAATTTTGATACTTACTAGCTGCCTTGATTTAAGCATAGGTGATGCCCCTATTATATCGTATACTCTGGCTGTCAGATCCTCTAAATGGCTCAAATAACATTAGCCAAATCATTGAGAAGAAAACAAAAACATTTCTAATGCTACAGTAGCAATGAAACATCACCTTCAACATTAGACAAAATCAATATAAGAAAATTAATTTAGGAAACTATATAAATACCATTGAATATTCATAGACAATCAGGATTTATCATATCAAAGCCCTTGCTGCAAAACATTCTCATAAGCAAGGGCACAAGAAATCTATGGGAGGCATACACCTCGTACCTTTAAATTGAAATTGTAGTCCAATTATGGTTGCAATGATTGTATAGCAGAAGCAAGACAAACAAGAACATCATATAATGCTAATGTCAATTTTCAGCATAATTTCCTTTTAAGGAAAAGTAAATCAAATGTAAAAATTGGAAAGAATTCAAACATAGATTAAAGCATAAAATGCATAAATTCAGTGATATCCGTCATCTCTCTAGAGCCAAGACAGAACAAAGCAAAATGATTGGAAAACTTTCCTTGAGAAAGAATAGAAATTCATACCTTTAGACGCACATTCGGCCCAAGAAAAAAATGTTGCCTTGTATCTATCTTTTAGCATTTTCAAGCAAAATCAATTTTGTTCTTTGAGGTTTTAAAAGATTTTAACAAGCATTTATACATAATATAGGAGAGCAGAATTAACTATGCAGAATATAGTAGGAAAATTCTGGATAGCTGGATCTAAAGAAGCGAACAAAGTGCAGTAAAATAACTCAATGTAAGTGCAAGATACTTGACACAACAATTATCGGTTATTTATTCCTTTACCCCCATTATATAAAGGGAGTAATAGGCTTATAAAATCCATCTACGTAACAGCCAACACATAACAAAGGTGGTGTTATCATTAGTGGTGTTCAAAAACCACTAAAACCAAGCAGGTGTTATCATTAGTGGTGTTAAAAAGCCACCAAAACCAAACTGAGCCGTAAACCACAGTTTATATCGAGAGCCGTTTCGATTTAGTTTAGAAAAATGATTAACTAAATATCACTTCAGTTTATGGTTTTTCCTTTAAAAACACCAAACTAAAGTACCATTAAAATTCCATTAATTTTGGTGTCCACAAAAAATCTTAATACATATTTACTATTAGATTTTGCAGTGTGATCAATTAAAATTGAGTTGTACATAAATAATTTTGCAATTAATATTAAGAATTTAATTATTATTTTTAATAACTTTATAATGATTTGAGAAGTCAAATGATTGAATTTGGATTAAAATTCCAGGTCCAATAAAAGAGCACAACCCACTCAAAAACTGCGTAAGCTAAACTATAACCATGTATCTATATATGGCTTGGCTTCTCGCGGTTTGGTTCAGGTTGGAGCTTCTACAACCAAATTGATCAGTTCAATTTCAATATGCCCTCCAAACTGAACTGTTCATACCCCTAGCTATTAGCATTTCCCAGAAGCATCTGAAGCACATATTTTAAACCTTAACAAATAAAGGAACTCCGATGGTTCAAGCACAGGTGGTGTCTTCTCCTATTCAATTGGAAATTTCTATACTAGGGAAGAGTGTATGCTGTCAGCTGTCACTAGTGGTACCAGTAAACAAGCAGTAAGCAAACCATCTCAGACCAACTTTACAAATGGATTGTCTGATAATCAATCTATACCACTGAGATTCAGTGGAAGTTTAGCATTGAGGGTCCAAGAATTTAGTCACTATCACAATAATTTAGTAAAACCATCTCAAAGAAGTTCTGTAAATGGATTTTCTGATGACCTCTCCATACCACTGAGATTCAGTGGAAGTTTAGCATCAGTTGGGGATCCAATAATTTAGTCACTAGCATAGGTAGTTTAGTATGTTATGGTGTATTCTATTTTCCACAACTAGGTTTTAACTTGACTTGCCAGTCTTACCCGCTCAAGCAAACTGTCATGGAGAAACACCGAACAAGTAGTTTGATTATGGACAAGTTCTAGCTTGACTTAAGATATATTTGGAAGAAAAGAAAAAACAATTATCATGCCAACCATTTTCCCAAAACCAAACCAAAGCACTACAAGACTACTTGACTTCAAAGGCAAACTATACTCAATATATTCCTACAAACAACTATACGGACAGTTCCTGCACAAAGCCTATGGGATATTATTATTGACACTGGCACCTACTATTCTCTTTTTTGCAACCTTCACAGTTCTGATTTTGTTCAAGTCCCTAACCTTAACATGTTCAAACAGTTAGCTTGTTTAAAAAAAGAAATAAAGTGAACCATGGTAAACACATGCATAAAGAGAAACTGGATGATTTTGTCAGCACTCCTTAATTTTAGGGATTACAATATTAGTAAATCTGGTAGATAAATAATAAAGTCAGTTTGTAGACATACATGAGAGACAAATACTTTCTCGGGCACCAAGCGATCCATTCTGTCACCCAGGCCCAAATTCCCATATCGGCCCCAACCCCATCCATATAGCTCTCCATCTTCTGTAACAGCTGCCGTATGTTCAGCACCAGCGGCAACCATTTTGATTGCAACTCCCTACAGGAGACAATAAACTATTTTCAGAACATGTATAGCATCACAATCTCCAAGCTCAGTTTGATGAATAAGAATGTCTGGTGAGATAGAATTCTACAGTTGGCTATTACAGACAGACACAATCTTTTCTCAAATTTTCACTATCAACATTATTGTTGCTTACCACCATTTCTCATGAGAGAAGCAATTATCACAGAACCCTTCATCTTCATAAGGAAAGGAAGTAAAGTCATTTCTCCCAAGAAATTATGAGGAACCATGAATCTAAATAGGCTCATCACCACCTATATTCCTTTAATCTATGCACCCAAACACACAGAGTAACAGTTGAAAATAAAAGCACAAATCAATAGACCTCCTCTCCTTGGAATTTTAATCATTTTGTTTTTTCCTTTGCACACACTTTTGACAGTTGCTAAAATCAGCTCAAATTTTTCACTCTAACAGAAAATGAACAATGTAATCTTCCTCAAAAATATACAAAATGAGTTAAGACATGAATGCTTATTGAGAATACATTCATGACAAGGCTATAAACATATTTCCCACCACAAAGTCAACTCAGCAATGCCTTAGTGACAAACTAGTTGAAGCAAACAAAGCTCCTAATAAGGTTCTTAACCAAGGAAGGGAGGCTTCGTATTGGCTCAAGTAGCAGTCCTCAAACTACCAAAGACATAGTTATTAAAGAAACGCTCAAGGCACAAGAACTAGCCCTACAAACACTGAAAGGCAGGCAATACTAATGAGGTGTGCGACTTTTTGTCAAGGCACAATCCTCATGCCTCTATACCATTTTAGTTTACAGCTGTTTTTTTTTTTTCCTTTATTTATTTCTTCATATGTAAATGTCCAACATTGATTTGAATATGTGAAGGACATTTCAAAGATCTCATGCATGCCAAATCAAACCAAATTTCTATTTCCCTTATTTTTCTTTGTCTTTAGCTCATCATGTTTCTCAGGCATGCCTGGCCCTACACCTAGGCTCCAAGACCCCTTTGCGCCCCAATGTACCTTGTGCCTTTAATACGCATGACAAAAGACTAATAAAAAAAAACAAAAACAAGAAAATGCAAAGCACAAAATCTTTTAAAATAATGATTAAACTAAAGTACCTGGAAAGCTTGAATTTTCTGAGGCACAAGGGAGTCTTCAGTTGTGCCAAGACCAAGCTGGCCATTTTGATTCCGCCCCCAACTTCAGAAAGAAAAAGGAAAGAACCTCAACAAGTAGAACATTTTACCACAAGCTATAACCAAATTTCAGAAGTATGGATATGACATTAGACACTCTATCTAAGGATTTAGAAAATTAGTTCCACATATATTAAAAAAAAAAAAAGACACCTACTTGAAACATAGTTACAAGTACAATAAAACTGACTTGAGGGGAGAAAAATAGATCTAGAACAGACAAAGAAGCATTCCTTCAAACATTTTTGCCAAGTATCTCCTTGACACAACAAAGAAAGCGATTCCAACAAAACATTTACTGGTATTATGGGTGAGTATTATATAATACAGCAGACAATTGCCCAGAGATACATTGTACAGCATAAACATTTTGATAGCCATATAAAATAGCAATATTAGACAGAATTCCTGGCCAGTATTGTTCATTAATGATATGTTTTGTTAAATGGCAATAACGCTGAAGTTTGCAAAATGCTTGGACTGACTTCACATCTTCCATAAGGTGTTAAGGTTGAAGATTTATCATGCCTAATGGTGGTTTGCAAGCATTAACCGGACCCATCAAGATCTTTACAAACTAATTGTTGTATTAGATTGCGTATTGTTAGATCTCAACTACTTGAGGTGGTAACCCTTGACCCTATACGATGAAAAACATTTGACAGTTGGAATAGAATTTTATTTTCTCTTTAGATGGACTTAACACACTGATTTAAGCTCGTTTACTTGATGTTCTCCAACTAAAATTCCTTGTTTATGGTCCCTGAAAGGTGATAACAAGTTTAAGTGACTAAAAAAACTTGCATTTGTAGAGTGTTAAACAAGTCCACGGGCCAAGAGAGTGTTGGCCCACGTACTCACATGTGGACTTATAAATAGGATTGAGCCCATGTAACACAAAACTAATTGGCTTTTGTTAAGACTCAATCTACACCACTTATAAGTCACTCTAACTCTTTATACTTTCTAATGTGGGATATATTCTCCAACACTCCCCCTCAAGTGTAACTGGGCCTTACCAAACACAAACGGGCCGCACCCAACGACTCACAAGGTCACAAACGAGCCGCACCCAACTTCAGATCTTAAACACGAGCCCAGGATCACCGCTCTGATACCTTGTAACAGAGGACGAGAGGAAGAAAATGTTCTCTCATGCTTTGAATTGATATGATACATGTATATATACACAACTAGGAATTCTATTCTAGGTAAGTCTATCAATCTATTCTAGGTAAGTCTATCAATTAATCTATCACTACAATTTTGTCTGTCAATCCTGTCAATCATTGATACATTCACACTATAACACTCCCCCTCAAGCTGGAGCATAGATATTAATCATGCCCAGCTTGGTACAAATATAATCAATCCGAGTCCCATTTAAAGCTTTTGTAAAGATATCTCTGAGTTGTTCCCCGGTCTTCACATATCCAATTGAGATCACATTCTGTTGTAATTTTTCACGAACAAAATGACAATCAATCTCGATATGTTTGGTTCTTTCGTGAAAAATTGGATTGGAAGCAATGTGGATAGCTGCTTGGTTGTCACACCATAATTTAGCAGGTAACGGTACATGGAAACCAATTTCTGTCAAGAGTTGATGGATCCACATTATTTCATATACAGACTGTGCCATAGCTCTATATTCTGACTCTGCACTGGAGCGAGACACAACATTTTGCTTCTTACTTTTCCAGGTCACCAAATTTCCTCCAACAAACACACAATAACCTATGGTAGACCTTCTGTCTACTTTGGAACCTGCCCAGTCTGTATCTGAGAAACATTCAATATTATTGTGTCTATGATTTTCATATACAATACCTCGTCCTGGAGCTCCCTTTAAGTAACACAAAATTTGCTCTAAGGCTGCCCAATAATGAATGGAAATACCCAACACTTGACCCCTCAACTTTCACATTTTATTTTATTGAACCCCTATTCTTTTATTGAACCCCTATTCTTTTATTGCATTTTATTAAACCCTTTTAATATTATTTCTATTTTATTAAACCCTTATACTGTTATTTCCATTTTATTAAATCCTTATACAATTATTTTTATAAACATTAAGTACTTTTGAAATATAAATAATATTACCAAAATAGCCCTCTTTCTAATATTATATTATTAGTTAACTAGAACATTAACGAGCATTAGTAGTTTATTATTATTATTTTATTTTTTTATGCTTCAAAAGTCTTTAATGTTTATAAAAATAATTGTATAATGGTTTAATAAAATAGAAATAATAGTAAAAGGGCTTAATAAAATGCAATAAAAGAATAAGGGCTCAATAAAATAAAAGGTGAAAGTTCAGGGGCTTATTAATGGGTTTTTCCATAATGAATTGTAGAAGACATAAATTGACTTACAACACTGACAGCATATGCAATGTCAGGGCGAGTTCTCCAACATAGAGAAATAGTAATAACTATTCCCATTAGAGATGTACCCCTTTTGTTGTAGAAGTTATTCAGGGAACATATGAATTATAGCAGAACAGAAGGTATGCTATAATAAAAATGCACCCATGATTCTCTTTTCTTTCTATTATTGAGCATTAATTGATGCTACTTGTCAGGAATTAGGGCTGTAATAATGGATAATTACGGTGGTAATTATGTTGTAATTTAGGCTGCAATTAGGAGTAATTAGGTCAATCTTAATTAGGGCAAATCAACCTTAATTAAGGAATTAGGAGATTTGTTCATTTGTTTCTATCTTTGTAAATCAGCTGATGTATATATATACCTATTGATTCAATGAAAACAATACAAGTGAAATTTTCACTCAAATATTGTCTCCACATGGTATCAGAGCTCTACGTTAGAAACCTAGGGATATTTTTTTCCTTTAGGCCTTCATTACCATCAAGTATACTGCTGTTGGCAGCACCCATTGCTGTCACCTACAGTCCCATCAATAGCAACCTTCATTGCTATACGTAAAATTCTCCATTGTTGCCACTCCAATTTTAGGCCTTCATTGCCATTAAACTACATCCTATTTTTATAACCCACCTTCTCTCAAACACAAACATGTCCACTACCACAGGCGAAGTCATTTCTCGCAACACAGAAGAGTTGCAAACAGCCCAAGGGGCTGTAACACTAGGAGAACTACAGCAAATTAATGCTACCTATCGATTGAATGGGAAAAATTACTTGAAATGTTCTCAATTGATCAAGACTATTTTGAAGGGGAAAGGAAAGATCAGCCACATTTTGGGGACTGGGCCGAAGGAGGAAGATCCAAGATATGCAGCATGGGATGAGGAAGACTCCATGACAATGGCTTGGCTTTGGAACTCCATGTCACCCGAAATCAGCGACACTTGTATGTTTTTTACCAACGGCTAAAGATGTTTGGGAGTCTATTCAACAAACTTACTCAAAAGTAAAAGATGCAGCCCAAGTCTACAAGTTGAAGATCAAAACGACTTCAACCAAACAAGGAGATAAGACCGTCATAGAACATGCCAATCTTTTTGTTGAAGAATATATCCCACCTTGAAAAAGTATAAAGAGTTAGAGTGACTTATTAGTGGTGTAGATTGGGTATTAACACAGATTGGGTATTAACACAGATTGGGTATTAACACAGATTGGGTATTAATCCAATCTACACCACTTATAAGTCACTCTAACTCTTTATACTTCTCCAATGTGGGATATATTCACCAACACTCCCCCTCAAGTGTAACCGGTCCTGGCCCAGTCACACTTGCCAAACACAAATGGGTCGCACCCAATGACTCACAAGGTCACAAACGAGCCACACCCAACCAAACACAAACGGGCTGCACCCAATGACTCATAAGGTCACAAACGGGCCGCACCCAACTTCAGGTCTTAACTCTAACTCTTTATACTTTTCCAATGTGGAATATATTTACCAACACTACCCCTCAAATGTAATTAGTCCAGGCCCAGTTACACTTGCCAAACACAAACGGGTCACACCCAATGGCTCACAAGGTCACAAACGAGCCGCACCCAACCAAACACAAACGGACTGCACCCAACGACTCACAATGTCATAAACGGGCCGCACCCAACTTCAGGTCTTAAACACAAGCCCAGGATTATCGCTCTGATATCATGTTAAACAAGTCCACGGACCCGGAGAGTGTTTGCCCAAATACTCATATGTGAACTAATAAATGAGGTTGAATCCATGTAACACAAAACCAATTGGCTTGTGTTAAGACCCAATCTACACCACTTATAAGTCATTCTAACTCTTTATACTTTTCCAATGTAGGATATATTCTCCACCACTCCCCCCACAAGTGTAACTGCACCAGTTACACAGTTACACTTGCCAAACACAAACGGGCCGCACCAAACTCCAGGTTTTAAACACTAGCTCAGGATCACCGCTCTGATACCATGTTAAACAAGTCCACGGGCCCAACGACTCACAAGGTCACAAAGCCAATTGGTTTTGTGTTAGTTGGACTCAACCCCATTTATAAGTCCACACGTGTATGTGTGGGCCAACACTCTCGAGGCCCGTGGACCATGTTAACATGGTATCAAAGCAAAGATTATGGGCTCATGTTTAAGACCTGGAGTTGGTGCGGCCCGTTTGTGACCTTATGAGTCTTAGGGTGCGGCCCGTTTGTGACCTTGTGAGTCTTTGGGTGCGGCCCGTTTGTGTTTAGCAAGTGTCACTGGTTCAGGCTAGTTACAGTTGAGGAGCGTTGGAGAATATATCCCACATTGAGAAAGTATAAAGAGAGTGACTTATAAGTGGTGTAGATTGCGTTTTAACACAAGCCAATTAGTTTTGTGTTTCATGGGCTCAACTCCATTTATAAGTCCACATGTGAGTACGTGAGCCAACACTCTCCGGACTCGTGGACTTGTTTAACATGGTATCAAAGCGGAGGTTCTGGGCTCGTGTTTGAAACCTTAAGTTGGGTTGTGACCTTGTGAGTCTTTTGGGGCGGCCCGTTTGTATGGAGTTAAGTGCTACCTATCTGTGACCTTGGGAGTCGTTGGGTGCGGCCCGTTTATATTTGGCAAGTGTAACTAGGCCTTTTTGTATTTGGTTGGGTGCGACCTATTTGTGACCTTGTGAGTTGTTGGGTGCGGCCCATTTGTATTTGGTTGGGTACGGCCCATTTGTGACCTTGTGAGTTATTGGGTGCAGCCCATTTGTATTTGGCAAGTGTAACTGGGTCCACTTGAGGGGGAGTGTTGGAGAATATATCCCACATTGAAAAAATATAAAAGAATAGAGTGGCTTATAAGTGGTGTAAATCTTAAACACAAGCCCAGGATCACTGTTCTGATACCATGTTAAACAAGTCCACAGGTCCGGAGAGTGTTGACCCACGCGCACACACGTGAACTTATAAATGAGGTTGAGTCTATCTAACACAAAACCAATTGGCTTATGTTAAAATATTTTCCAATACTTTTGAAAGGATTGTGGCTAGAGAGATCATTACCAAGTTACAGAGATGAAAAAAGTGATGATGCAGCAACACTGAAGACTTTCATAGAGAAATATCGAACTTATGACTTCCTAGCAGGTCTCAATAAGGAGCTTGATCAAATGAGAATTCAGATTTTGGGTAAAGATGATTTACCTCCATTAAATGAGGTGATTTCAATTATCCTAGCTAAAGAAAGCAAGAGACGCGTAATGCTTGAGCCTAACCCAGTTGACACCTCAGCAATGGTGGCTAATGGAGGAGGCCGATGGTCAAAAAAGGAGCAATCAAATGCAGAAAGTGGGAAGGCAAAACCCAAAAATGTGGGCAACAATAACTGTGATGATATGTGTACCTATTGTAAGAAATCGAGACATACTCAAGAGATGTGTTGAAGACTGCATGGGAAACCATCTAATAAAGAATGGGGAAACAAAAGCGGACAACAGAAAAAGGCTCAAAGGGTTCAAGGGCAAGCTAATGTGGGAGCATTGTAAGGAGAGGAAAAGATCAAAGAATCAAAACAGTTCAACATGGAAGAAATTGAGAAGCTGAGAAACCTCTTAAACACCCTTAAAAAACCATTAGGTACCTATTCATTGGTGCATTCAGGTAAACTTCCAACTTCACATGCTTTAAATAACTCGAATAGATCTTTTAAAGATTCATAAAATTGTTGATTCAAGAGCCACTAATCATATGACTCATACTTTCCATAATTTCAATTCATATTCACATTGTTTTGGCAATAAGAAAATCACCACTGCCAATGGCTCCTTGACCACTGTGGCTGGGATAGGAGACATAAAAATCAGCCTAAAATTCACCATGAAAAATGTTCTCCATGTCCCTAAACTGTCCACCAATCTTTTATCAATATCCAAAATTTGTCATAACATGAATTGTAAAGCAACCTTTTTTTCCATCTCATTGTCTATTTCAGAACCTGGATTCGGAGATGATGATTGGTCGAGCTAAGGAGAAGGATGGATTATACAATCTTGAAGAATTTGGAAAACCAAAAGTTGGCAAGTGGAATCAGCCCCTAACCTATCTTTCCAAACAACATTATAATAATAAAGACACAATTTGGCTTCATCATTACAGGCTAGGACACCCCTCTTTTTTAGTTCTTGAAGAATTAGACAATAAGTAATTTCATTGCGATATATGTGAACTTGATAAGCATAAACGTGCTAATTTTTCTTAAAATGGTAAAAGATGTCTTTTTCCTTTTCAATTGATTCATAGTGACATATGGGGTCCATAACAGTTTTAAATATTTTTGGAGCACACTGGTTTGTTTCATTTATAGATGATTGTACAAGAGTTACCTGGACTTTTCTGCTTAAATCCAAATTTGATGTGAGTGATATCATCCCAAATTTTTTATCCATGATAAAAAACCAATTTGGTACGTCAATAAAAAGGTTTAGGTCGGATAATGCAAAAGATTATTTCAACCAAATAATTTTTTCATATTTTCAACAACAGGGGGCTATTTATGAATCATCTGGTGTCTACAATCCCCAACAAAATGGGGTTGCAGAAAGAAAAAATAGTAATCTTCTAAACACTACCCGAGCACTATTATTTCAGAATAATGTGCCAAAACACTTTTTGGGGGAAGCAATTCTTATAGCCACACGTCATAAATAGATTACCATCCCAAGTGTTAAACTTTCAGAGTCCCATAAAGGTATTGTCTCAATTTTATCCAAGCTTCAGTGAAACAAACCATCTTGCTCCTAAAGTATTTGGGTGTGTTTCATTTGTTCATGTTCATAGTCAAAATAGAGGCAAATTGGATCCTAGAGCAATCAAATGTGTCTTTGTAGGTTACTCTTTAACACAGAAAGGGTATAAATGCCATCATCCACCCACAAAAAAAACTCTTCATTTCTGCTGATGTTACCTTTGTTGAAACAAACCCGTATTTCACCCAACCTTATCTTCCGAGGGAGACATCCTTTGTGGAAGATAAGGATCAGGATTTTTTCCTCCTTGACCTAACACCATCTTCTTCTACAGCTCAACCTAACTCATCTTCACAAACTGAAAGTGAGCTTCCACAAACCCAAAAAGAGCCTTCCTCATTGGATTCCCAATAAAAAGGGGTGAGACTACCACTGACAATTGGTTCTAACAAGTTCATTCAAGAAAGAAAAATCTAGAGCCCGAACCAAGGCTGGACCATTCATCAGACCCAACTCCTAGAAATGAGGTAAGATCTCCTAGCTCTCCTCAAAATGATTCCTCAGCTGATATTGATTTACCCATAGCACTTAGAAAAGAAACTAGAAAGTGCACAAAACACCCATTATACCCAATATCTCACTTAGTGTCTTTTGAGAAATGTTCTCCATCTCATAAAAGATTTCTTACAAATATAAACACAATATCCATTCCCACAACACTATCCAAGGCTTTAAAATGTGAAAACTGGAAGAATGCTATGAATGTTGAATTGCAGGCCCTAGAGAAGAACAATACTTGGGAGATTGTAGATTTACCAAGAGGAAAGAAAACGGTGGGATGTAAGTGGGTTTTCACAATTAAATATAAAGCAGATGGAACACTCGAGAGGTACAAGGCTATATTGGTAGCTAAAGGATACACCCAGACCTATGGGATAGATTACCAAGAGACCTTTGCTCCGGTTGCCAAGATGAACACAGTGGAAATCCTTCTGTCTCTAGCAGTTAACTTTGATTGGCCTCTAGAACAATTTGATGTAAAAAATGCATTCTTGCATGGAGATCTTGAAGAGGAAATCTAAATGGAAATACCTCCAGGATTCAACAAGAACATAGCTACAAATAAGGTTTGCGAGCTCAAAAAGGCACTATATGGTCTAAAATAGTCACCAAGAGCATGGTTTGGGAGATTCATTAAGGTAATGCATTCCATGGGTTATAAGCAGAGCCAAGAGGACCACACTCTGTTCATAAAACATTCAAGTTCAGAGGGAGTTATTGCGCTCATTGTTTATGTTGATGACATTATAGTAACAAGAAATTATGAAAAGGAAAGAATGAACTAGGGAAGCTGTTTAGCTAAAGAGTTTGGGATTAAAGTAGGAAACTTGGAAATATTTTCTAGGAATTGAAGTGGCTCGATCAAGACAAGGGATCTTTATATCTCAACAAAAGTATGTCCTTGATCTCTTGAAAGATACAGGAAAGTTGGCTTGCAAACCATTCAACATCCCAATTGATCCCAATCATAAACTTGGTGAAGCAGAAGGGGACAAGGCCACAAACAAAGAAGCTTATTAAAGATTGGTTGGCAGACTTATCTACCTTTCCCATACAAGGCCTGACATCGCCTAAGCAGTAAGTGTAGTGAGTCAATTCATGCATAATCCCAAGGAACTCCACTTGTAAGCAGTCTACAGAATACTGCACTATCTCAAGGGAACACCCGGAAAAGGAATTTTGTTCAAGAAAGGTGACAAACTCACTCTAGAGGCATATACAGATCAGTGGTTGATAGAAGATCCACCTCAGGATATTGCACTTTCTTAGGAGGAAATTTAGTTACTTGGAGGAGCAAAAAACAAAATGTTGTAGCAAGATCAAGTTCAGAGTCGGAATTTCGAGCAATGGCACAAGTTGTGTGTGAACTACTATGGTTAAAGATCATTCTGGAAGATCTTAAACTTAAGTGGGAGAGCCCTATGAAACTCTATTATGATAACAGGTCTGCAATCAGCATTGCACACAATCCTGTACATGACCGAACGAAGCACATTGAAGTTGATCGACACTTCATCAAGGAGAAGCTTGATAGCGGTCTCATTTGCACACCTTATATACCAAGCAAATCTCAGCTAGCAGATGTTCTTACCAAGGGACTCCATAGTCCACACTTCCATGAGATTGTAGCCAAGCTGGGAATAGACAATGTCTATTCACCAGCTTGAGAGGAAGTGTCAGGAATTAGGGCTGTAATAATGGATAATTAGGGTCGTAATCATGCTGTAATTTAGGCTGCAATTAGGAACAATTAGGTCAATCTTAATTAGGGCAAATCAACCTTAATTAGGGGATTAGGAGATTTGTTTATTTGTTTCTATCTTTATAAATCAGCTGCTGTTCACTCAAATAGTTTCTCCACACTACTCATATTTGCATTACATAAGACTTTGCTGTGGTCAAGTTTACTTCGTTCATCTCTTTGTATGTCTCTACAGAATGTCTACTTTGCATAATGCTTCTGTTTCCACTTTTGTCCTTCTTCACGACACATCTCCTAGAGATTTCACATCTTTAACAGCTTCAATGTATTAAGATATTAGAATTAGCAGCTTGCCTTCTATTGTTGGGCTCCACTCAGTTGTTACATGGACTCTTCTACTACCAATTATTTTTCAAGCGCTAACCTCATCTTATTTGTCTCTCTCAGCTCTTTTGAATGTTTGCCTCCATTACGCGCTTATAAAGCATTTGATGGAGAGGAAAGCTTGCATTTTTAGAAATAAAAAATTTTCTCAAATCATTTAAGGGATAAGATAGCATTCATTGCTTCCTCAAGGGCAAAGGCTTCAGGGAACTTTCAGAGCTATATCCTTGAGCACTATATTCTTGGAGGGATTTACCCATTTCATGTCTCTTTTGTCCTTATTAATGTTCCTTTGATGGTTACTTATCCTCCATGTTGTAATTTTTCTCTCTTCATCAGTAATATATACTTGGTTAAAATGAATATCAAGATCAAACCACTAGCTTTCTCTATAATTCTCCATTTAAGGGAAAACAAATATGAGGCTACGATACTACATAAGAAGAAAATAGTCAAATAGCGAATTTTAGAGAAAAATTTCTTCATATCAGCCCAGTTCAAGCAGCTACTCTCACCCATGCTACTCAACGTGCAAATTCAGAGCAGGAGCTTGTGTGTCAAAAACTACACTAGCTATGTGACCTGAATAAACTAGCATCAGCATCATTTGAAAATACTGGGACACAAAAGAAGATAATAGAGAGTATTAACCTCTGCACCTGGCCTTCCATCGTCACTGCCAAACAATGGCTGTCCCCACATGCGATTTGCTTTATCTTCAGGCCATGCAATTGCCTAATTGGTTGAGGAGTAAACAAATCGCTGGAATTTCCATGACCCAACCTCCCAAAATCTCCCCTGCAGAAAATGTCTACATGTTATATATGAAATTTGGATGAGCGGGTACAAAAACATAACTAAACAACAATCCATATTAGGCACCTCTTTGACAGAGATATAAATTTAGGTATAAATAAATGCATGAAAAACCAAACTCTATAATGTTTAAACCTCTGGCTTCCACCTACAACAGATCTATGTTATATAAATAAATGAACACAAGTGAATCCCACCTGCTATTAGGATCTGAATAAGATTGCAAAAACAAGTGACCAAGAGTTGGAAGGAGCCTATGAGAGGTGAACTAGAGTATGTACTGAAATGAAAACAGAGATGAATAATATTAAGGTTAACAAGTCTCCTCAAGGGCTCAATTCATCCATGGAGCCCATCCATCATGAGATAATCAACAATATCCATCCCCAAGAAGGAAATGCCGGAGGAGAACATCTCTAGTGGTAGAACATTTCAAATATATGGATTGACAGAAACAAGATAACAAATAACATAAATATTTTGCATTAAGAATTTAGTTTAAAGAAGAAGAAGAAGAAGAAGAATTCCTTAATAAATTCTTTGAAGTTTGATCTGAGATACAGACAACCATGCGTTAATTTCATGTTAGATGAAATTACTTCCCAACTCTTGATGCATTAATTCGCATGTCTACTATTCAGTGTAACATTATAAGTTATATCATCAAATAAAAATGAATATGTTTCATCCAAAAAGTCAGAGTTTTGGGGTACACATAAACAAGTCCTCCAAAGCCCATTCAAAAGCCGACTAGGACAAGTTATATTCTAAAGTCAAATGGAACACTATTTGCATGCACGCAGAGACAGGCATATGTACAGCTTATGGATATAGTCAAATTACTTTGAGTTTAGGACATATTTAATTTGCAGATCAATGTAGGTGTCACAATATAGTTTACCAACATTTATGATCAATAAATGATTTAAGATCAAATCATCAAGCTTTTGAACATATATTTGGACTATCTAGTCTAACTCCCAAATAGTTTTACAAACAATGCAATGACAACAATTAAATGACTATTCCTACAAAATTAGCTAAAGATTTAGAAACCTAAAAGAAAGAGTAACAAAAGATATGAAGAACAAACCATCCCCAACTGTAGACATCCCCATGTAACTCGGAATATGCAATTGTATGATCAGCGCCACAAATAACAGCTACAATATCAAGGCCATCCAATGTACTCAATTGAGTGGGGGAAAGTCGATCCTCCGCATCACCATGGCCTAACTGCCCATCCTCCCCTCGTCCCCAAGAGCAAACAACGTTTCCAGCTGCAAATTATAAACAACTTCACTTTTTTTTTTTTATTATTTGAAACAGTTAAATAAAATAGCAGAATGGTAAAAACAGTCAAGTTTCATAAGAAGATGAAAAAAAGAGTTGAGGCTCACAGAGGAGAGCGACGGAATGGCTAGCACCGGCTGAAATGATAACAACGCGACGAACTGGACCAGTAACCTCAGTGACTCCCTCCTCTGCCATTGCTCCTTCTGACTGAGATAGTCGATGAAATCGTAAAGGAAAAAAGAAAAATCTTCAAAAACCTGCTAAGCACTCTCTAGTATTTAGCTACGAGGAGCAATTCATATCTATGAGACAGAAATAGAGGGCACAAGTAAATAAGTAATTAAGAAGCAGAAATTAGTTGAAGTAATAAATACAAGAGACTGTAGCGAGACAAGAAAAAAGACTTTCTCTTGGAGATTTTTCACATTACATACAGGAGATGAGCGTACGGGAGATGAGAGAGCCAAGCCATCGGGTCGGCAGGTAGGTGATAGAGAAACTACGGCATTGATGGCGGGAGGGCCCTTTTTTATTTTGACGTTTGTGAGCTTCGGCTTCCAGTGTCTTTATTTCACTCTCCACCACACGCCCGTAATTGCTGCAATCTTTAAGCACGCAATAGGCCAGTTTGGAGTCTCCATTTTTTTTTATTTGGTGCTTACAATTTTTTTAAGTCAAGTCTTTTGATTTTAAAATTATCATGTATCTATATACTTTCCATTATTTTGGGTTGTCTGAATGCTGATTAAGTATATCTAAACCCCATTTTCATCTAAAGTGCCTTGTACGGGTGTGCATGGGTCAGGTCCGGATGGGTAGGGGTGTAACCGAGTCAAGCCGACTCGCGGGCTACTCGGGATTGACTAAATTATTATCGAGTTGAGCTCGAACTTCTTAATATTTGACTCGATAAGCTCGCGAGCTTAGTCGAATTTGATCGAATTTATGTATATTTATCATTTTATCCTTCTATTTTAATATAATTATAAGAATATCTTATCGAACTAAGTCGAGTTACATATCAAGTCGAGTTCAAAATCGATTCGAGCTTAAATATTTTAATATATATTTTAAAATTTTATATAATTAATTGAGTCGAGCCGAGTCGAGCTCGAATATAAGAATCATTTAATCGAGTCGCTTCAAAAAAACAAACTCGATCGAGTTCGAGCTTCGAGTTTAAGAGCCGAGTCGAGCTCGAGCTTGGTAGTGTGTTGACTCAACTCAGCTCGATTATACCCCTATGGATAGGTCAGTTATGAATTGATTAAAACCGATTGGATAATTCAAAATATTGATATCAACCAAACCGAGGTAACTTATAAGAAAAACTAACAGTTCGGACTTCTAATATATTCAGGTTTTATCGGGTTTGGAGAGTCGATTTGGGCTTTATTTATTGGGCTTTCCCATGAAAAATTAAGGGATTTTTACAAAAATAAAATCAAAAATAGAAAATAATATTAAAAATACAGTTGACATTTTTTTCTTTCAAAAATAACTTTTCTGCGAAAATAAATTTCAAAAATACGATGTTCGTGCATAACTATAGTATTCTCCAAATACAACATCAAATAAAATGAGGCAAATACAAATCTTAAATTAAGAATTCAAATGCAAAACAACTTTCAGTTTACTATTTTATCCACAACAGTTCTACCAAATCTTAATAATACATGATCTCTAATATCTCTGAAGAAACCAAACATAAAATAATATCTAACATATATTTTTCACTTTTAAAAATTTTAACTCTTTCATCTACTCAAAATTTTATAATATTTTAAAAAATAAAACAATGAAAAATAGAGTTATTAAATAAAATTCAAAATAACCAAAAAATACCATAAACAACTAAAAATATCAAAAAAAAAATAACCTGAGAACAACCAATTCGAATAGCTCTATTTGCCTCTGTTTTACAAAGTATAAAACATAGCCCCATATTTCAAGTTTCATTGGATTTATTTGTGAAAAAAAAAATCATATATTTTACTTTTAAAAATTTTAACTTACTTATTTACTAAAAAATTTGTAATATTTAAATAAATAAAACAATTAAAAAAGTCAAAACAACCTTCAATAACTAAAAAATAATGATAACATTAAAAACAACCTCAAAACAACCATTTAACAACCAATAAAAAATTTGCAATATTTAAAGAAATAAAAAAATTAAAAAATGTCAAAACAACCATTCAATAACTATAAAAACAACTAGAAAACAATCTGAGAACAACCAATAAAAAATTTGTAATATTTCTAGAAATAAAACAATTACAAAACATCAAAACAACCTTACAACAACCTAAAAACAATATTTAGGAATTAAAAAATAATAAATAACGTCAAAACAACCTTATATAACCTTAAAACAAACCATTCAACAACTAGAAAATAACCAATAAAAATTTTGTAATATTTAAAGAAATAAAACAATTAAAAAATGTCAAAACAAGCTGAAAACAACATTCAACAACTAAAAAACAATAAATAATGTCAAAACAACCTCACACGACGTCAAAACAACCATTCAACAACCATAAAATACTCAGGAAACAACTAGAAAATAATTTAAAAACAACCAATAAAAAATTTGTAATATTTAAAGAAATAAAACAATTAAAAAAGTCAAAACAACTTTCAGTAAATAACAAACAACATCAAAACAACCAAAAATATCACAACACATGCCCACCAAATCAACAAAAAAACCGAAATCTATCAACATTCATAACACCATAAACATAAATCCAAAAACAAAATGAGAAAAAAGGTAGGATATAAGAATCACCCGAATTTCAATAACAAAAAAAAAATTGATTCATCAATTCAATAAAAACTCATAAATTGATAGAAATTTATCAATATTCATAGCACCAAAAATACAAATTCAAAAATAAAATAAAATAAAAAGAGATTTAAGAAGAATAAGAAGAAGAAAAAGAAGAAACATCTCATTTTAGCTTTCTTTATTGCTATAAATTCATTGTTAATGAGATTAATTTTGCAAATTAGTGATGAGTTTAGAAGAAAAATAAAAAAAAATTAATAGATTTTGAGAGAAATCATAAAAAGAAGAAGAAAATGAATAAGAAACCGTAAAAATGAAAAAAAATTAAAAAAAAAAAGTATATATGAAAACATGGTGGTTGAGTTTTGAAAGAAAACAAAAACCATCGTATTTTTAAAAAATTTTATTTGACTTGGGATATTTATGATATTTTACTAAAAATTAAAATTTAACTACATTTTATTTTACTATAATGGCCAAATCCAATTTGTACACTTCCAAAAAAAGTAGGCCTGCAGCACTCAAGCCTAATGTAATTATTACATTTATAAATTATAATTACAGTTTAGAAATCAATCAAAATATACAGAACTAGAGGAAGCGCTGCAAAAAAAGTTGCTTCCACTATAAATGGCATCAGATAATAGATTTCAGTGTTAAAAAAAATTTTGAGTGATACAAAAAATTCAGACTTAGCAACAAAAAGAATCACTTAAATTTAGAAATCTTACAAATAAAATAGTTCAATTAAGAAACCTAAGTAACATTATGCAACAGAAATGAGAAAATAAACAATGTAGTCAAAAGAATTCTCAATTTGAGGGTCAGAATATAAGATTCATCACATGAATATAATGTCATATTTCTGGTAGCAAATGGATAAGTTTGCTACCAAAAAAAAAAAACTTAAGCAATTAAATATTCATTGTTTGATTGAGAATTGAAGAAGTGGAAGCAAATAGACATCATCATTACCTCAAATTGAAAATTATTTTGCCACTAATGAGATATTCTAACTTAGAAAAATGAGTTTGTATCAATGATCAGGATCCTCTTTATTGCATCAATGGCTACTGTTTCATTTTGGGACTGTCATTCATAACATAACAAAGCAAATAAAATGGCCTGCTACATGTTATAATAAGCATACTATATAAATACAAGTCATCAGTATTCACAAGATACATTATAAGTGTCACAAAATACATAATATACAAATAGAAAAAAAATGGAATTCATAAGATTAATATCAACAAAAGCAGCAATAGAAGAAACACATGTAAAAGAAGACAGATACAAGAAGAGGCATAAAATTTGAGTTTCAAATCATATAAAAGAACACAAACACAATCCCAGTAACAGTTATAAACTGTCACCAAAAAATTATAAGCATATATTCTTTGTTTGCTCAAAAATGGTAAAAGCTTCATTATTGCCTCAAATCATATATGCAAGTGACAGTGGAGTCAGCAACAACTTATTGAACATATTAGTCACATTACTCATATCACAGTAAATAAATAAGTAGTTTAGCAGACAACATAAGTTCATATAATTACAACCAACAACAAAAGCAAAAATGAGATTATAGGGTCAGAGTAAATTTACTAAAATTGTTAGCTAAATATGCTAACAAATACTATGATGCATTGCTAATGACTGTGAAGGACCAATGCCCATTGGAGATAGTTCTGCCAAAGCCCAAGAGAAGAAGAAGAGAATAAAGCAGAAATCAAAAAGTACCAACTTAAAAATATACCAGGAAATTAATATTAAAAATACATAAATAAATAAAATAGACCATTCTCAAAGTTTTCAAGATCGTCAAGTGCCTCCTCAATTGAAATTCAATTATTAGCTAACATTAGCCAATCCTATGTGTAAATCAGGGCTTCCACAATTTTTGAAGTTAAAAAATTTCTAAACATATCAAGCACTATTCTTCTAGTGTTAAAAGCTAATTCAGAAGTAATAGTGGAGCTTGGGACTGCTATAATATCCTTAGCCAATTGAGAGAGGATTGGGAATCTTTGAGAATTAAGTTTTTACCATCTCAATACATCAAAAGACCTCTCGTCCTCTATAATTGCCTCACTTAAATACATATCAAGTTCATACTACTTGCTTCCATTAAGTCCACTCTCCATCTTGTGGTTTTTAAATTTAGTTTTCAATACAGACAAACCCTGTAAGTCTCATACTACTTGAAATGAGATATTAAAAAAGACATGTGAATACTTATGTGATAGGTGGATCGAACTGTGACATAAGATATATGATTGCATGAAAATTCACTTTTGTCAACAATCACAATTTTAGATATAATTTTGCATATGGTTTTTTAACCTGAGGTGATACAATCATCCACATATGGTTAGTTAGAGTTTGTTACTACTTATATACTTGTGCTAGCCATGTATGAGTATATGGCATGTGGTGGCTTTAGTCGGTTATATGTAGAGATGAATGATCGACCAAGATAAAATTTATTACCTGAAGTGAACTAGAATAAGATCCCATATTATCCAAGTTATTCTTATGAATCAGTACTTGGCCAAATCAAACTCAACTTGCCCAAAAGAGTTTCAATATTGGAAAAAAGTTCGAGTAATAGTCATGTTTTATCAAAAATTAAACTGAAAATAAGGTTATATGATTGAGACAATTAGAGTTTTACTTGACCCTTACTCTAGTCGATTTCGAGATCTTATTATATAAGGACATTTAGTGACAATTATTATGTTCTATGGTTCTTATAGATCTATGGAAGCATTCATTTTCTACTTGGATAATCGTGATATATATGCTAGGGGTCACTCACGACTTATAGGAACTAAACTTGATTAATTGGGATCTTTACATTTAGTTTGAGAAGAGTTTCCTTAGTATTACACTACAAAAATTCTTTATTGTGGAGACTAAAATTATTATTTCTATATGTTCTAAAAGTTGTCTCTATATATTGAGATAAAATATTTGGTGTTTTACCTCTATAAGCAACATTATAGAGACGATATTATTACTTTCAAAGACAATGTTTATATTTATCTCTAAATGTAATTTATTTATTTTTGTTTTCTTAGACCATCATTTTATTGAGACAATTTGCCTTTATAAGTAATATGATTTGGAGACAAAATTTAGTTTGTCTTCTTAACTAAGATTATAAAGATGACAAATTTTGTCCCCTTAATAAATATGGGATAGAGATATCTATCTATATTTTATCATCTGAAATTGAATACATAACGAGAAATTTTTTTTTTTCTCTTAAAAGTGACAATTAATTTATCTTTAATAATCACTAGAAGTTAAAAATTATTTAGCAATTATATTTTATTTATTATTTATGTTTATAAAACACATAAAATTAACATAGAAAAAAATAACTAAATAAGAAATTTTATTGAAAACTTTATTAAGTACTAATTTATTTATAAATAATTGTCAACTAAACAAATAAATTAAAATTACTTAATCTAAAAGAACATTCAAAATCCTAAATTCAACAAAATAAAATATTCCTTGCTAAATCGAAAAACATCCCTTCTTCCAAAAACATACAATTATTCTTTGATAAAATGAGTTTCATTAATTCTTTAATCATTCTCTTCAACTTGTAAATTAAAATTAAATAGAATTTTAGAAAATGATATGAAATATAATTTATTTATAAGAAATAATAATCTTAGAAAAAAAAAATAATGTACTTACAATATTATTCTCAATTTGCTTGGATGCATTTTCACTAGATTTTTCAACATTTGCCTTATATTGATTAAATTCTTCCCTTAAAGTTGAATATTTGTTTTCAATTTGTGCCAAACAAGCATCATAATATTGCTTCATCAATTTCATTTTCTCCTTAGATGGATTAAATTCTTGAATGTCCCCAACAATATTTGAACATTTTTTTCTCTTTTTTGGCTTGTATCTAAAAGTGTAAACGAGCTAAGCGGAGTCGAGTTTTGACTAATTTGAGCTTGGTTCATTTATAAACGAGGCAAATTCAAGCTGGGCTGGCTATGCTGCTTAATATTCGCAAGCTATTCACGAGTTAAAAGAAATTTCTAAAAATACGAAGTATGAATTAAAATTATTTATTGAAAAATTAAAATAAAATATTTACTAAATAAGTTACTATAAAATTATGATTTTTTTGTGATAATATATTTTTTAAATATTTAAATGAATAAAAAATTTATATATTATATATCTAAAATTAAATTATTAATACATTAAAATTACAAGCCGGCTCACGAGCTCTTATTTGACCTTGTTTGCGAGCTTCACGAGTCAAGTTTTGCATAATTTAAGATTGACTTGTTTACTAACGAGCTTCAATGTATAAGTTCGAACAAGATTTTATCGACCCGAACTCCAAGAAACTCATGAGTGGTTCGACTCATTTATAGTCCTACTTGTATTCAAAACCCTTACCACAAATATAGTTCTATATGGAGGAAAAAACATCTTCAAATATCTCCTTTGCAGTCAAATTAAGCTCACCATTGTTTAAAGCATGCTCTTAGTTCTTTTTATGACATCCTATAAAAATTGAAAATTGAAAAAAAAAATAATTAGTATAATTAGTACCAAAAATAAATATAATAACAATGTGCACTAGTAACTGGTTACATACATAAGCTTCCTTTGTTGGTTGGTTATGCCATTGTGTCTCATTTTCAGACACATTTATTGAATATGTTTTCTTCTATACTTCAAAGGCCTTTGGCATTTTCAAGATTGTCGGTCAATTTTTTTTCAAAAGCATGTAATAAGTAAATTACAAAATATAGCAATTAAATAAACAAAAAAAGAGAAAAAAAAAAAGAAGAATGTATACCATTTCATACTCAATATGATTGAATGGTATCAGTCCTATACTTGGTTTAATATGTTTTTTGCTTAATTTTTTTGAATTTCTATTACTTGCTTCCTGTATAATTTATTTTTAGAAACTAAATTATCATTTTGTATATTTTTATTGAAAATTTAAAATAGTAATAAATGATTCGAAAAATTATCTTAAGTCTTCTTTAGCGAAAATATGAAACATAGCCTTCCAACTTACATATGATTGCTTTTTTGGTATATTAGCAAGTTGTTCATCATTAGTTTCATATTTCTTATAGATTTGATGGAGCATACATTTCCACCTTCTATAATTGGCCTCCATTGTCAACTTACAATATCCTATAATTTTTTTTTTTCTGTTGTTGTGTATTAGGTTTCATTTTTGCCAACTTATTCCAACTCTTTATATTTCTTAGGCCTTTCTGTACGATAGTAAAATATATCTACACAACAAAATCAAAACAATTATCGGAATAAAAATAAGAACAACAACGATAAATTTAATAATGCTAAAAATAATTTACTGTAATCATTGCCATAGTCCACTTTCAAAATTTTGCATAACTTCTTCCCAAGTCAAATGTGGTGATCCCATAGATGATTTAACACAATAACTGAAATGTCTCAATAACAATTTTGCAATTTTACCAACTGAAGCTACAAGCTGCTCTGGACCTATTTCTACTGCTATTTTTTTTCTGTCATTAGTCATTTTATCCAGTTTAATGTCTTTGTATGGTCCTCTAGAAACATGTTTACATGCAACAATTTATGTCCATAAAATAAACATATTGATTACTTATATAATATTTATTATTTTATGATAAAAATACAATTTTTATCTATTTATTAAATTGTACGTATTAAAAATAAATTTACCTTGAACTGATGCATCTTCTTGATTTAAATGTTCATTTTTTTGTGCTTCCATCAAACTAGACTAATCATTTGAAACAGGAGATATAATTTTTTTTTTCATTTTCCAGCCATTAATGCCTCAAAAGTTAAAAAAAATAATTTAATCATAAAATTAGGAACCTAAATCACCGTTTAATGACATGCTAGCATAAATGAATTATATATATATTTACTGCAATTAAACTATATATAAGTGTTTTGTGTGTGTAAAGCTTCACCTAAAAGTCATTGTCACCTTTATAAGCAAATATATTATTGAAGTTTTATATATTTCATGTGTTGTTTTGTCATTTTCCAATTTTTAAGACAATCAAAACAAATCATGAGCGGAGAAAGACAAATTAAGGAGGAGGAAATAGAACCTTAAAAGAAACACAAAGCTTTGTCCTTCTCCAAAATTCTGTGAAAAATAAAACAAATATCAAAAGAAAAATTGAAAAAAAATTCAGCAAAAGCAATCTGAGGATACAAGAGAGAAATATACTTTAAAATGACTATTTTGATTGTTCCAATAATGAGGATGGCTGTTTAAAAATAATAATAACTTTTTATGTTTGAGATAATAATGATAGAGTGATAAGTTTTATCACATTGATGTAACTATTTTTTAAATTGTAAGCATTACCTTGTTTATAAAAATATTATTTCAACTGCATATTTTAAAATAGAAATATTGTGTATAAAATTTATTTAACTTCAACTATTTAACTAAATTAAACTCTTCAAATGAAGATTTCTATTAGTACTTGTCTCTTGTTACATTCTTGATGATAATATTTTCCAACTAAATATAAATTATTAAAGTTAAAATACTTTTATTTAAAAATTTTAACATGATCAAATAAATTTTAATTATATTCTAACAAATTACACATAAATTAGGAGAAAACTTATATATATTATATATTGTTTAAGTTAAATCATTTTATATATGAATAAAAACCAATTTTATATGTGATAAATTTCTATGAGATTATGGCCAACTATAATAATCTTAACGTATTTTAGCTCCTAAGAATCTAACCTAATTGCACCACTCTATACTTATTATTATATATATTTTTTATTTATATTAGCCTTGCCTATACTTTATGTATAAGGGGATAAGATAATAAAAGAAACCATTCACAAGATTGGCATGAAAATTGTATGAAATTGGATTCTAATTAACTCTATTTAACTGTAAGCTTAATATTATTATCATTATTATTATTATCATCATCATCTTTAATCTTGGGAAGGTCCATTATATATTCAAGATCTTAGGAGAATATCTTTATTCAGATAAACTTGGAATATATTTGTGTAGCTTTTTCTATTTTTAACTAACTGGATAATTAAAATCATCAGTGTAATCATCTATAACTTTTTTTAGAGGGAGTATCTTAATTAATTAATTAATTAATTGATAATACTATAATTAATTTTAGAATCTAATAAATTGTTGCCTTTTAATGAGTTCCACTCTCTAGGAGTTGGAATAAATCAGTGAAAATTTGTAAAACATAAATACTAAAAAGAATAATTTGGTCTACTATTATTGATTGTTTGATTAACTATACAAATTAGATTAATTAATATTCAAATCACTGATCAAATATATAAACACTATTTTGAGGTTGGTTTATAGCATTAATAATGATGTATTAAATATGAATAAGGATATATTAAATGAAATACAAAAATAAAATTAACGGTTTATGGAAGGTAAGTGTAAATAATACACATAGAAAATATAGTTTAATTAGTACAAGATCTATATAAACTTTTTAAACTAGATTGTGAATCAAAAAATTATTACAATAAATCATATAAAACTTATTTAAATAAATACTATAACAATTCAACATTAGAATCAATATCGATATACTCTTCAATTTCATATTCTGAATATTCTTTCATAAACTTTGTAAATCATCATTATTTGGGATTGAAATTTTATTAGTGTCTTCTTCAATTTATTAAACAACTTCAATACACTTCTAGATCATCAGAATCAATTCTACCCAACTGATTAATTTGGTCATCGTCATCCAATGATCATATTGCATGACCACTCATATTATATTAATTTTTTTGGTATGTATCTTTAATATCAATGTCAAGTATCTCATTATCTCCCCCTAAATCAGCTTCATTTGTAGGAATATTGTATGAATCTCTTGGTTATGTTTTCATAACAACAAGCTAATTCGAATCTTTAGGATCTTTAATATAGAAAACTTGTTCTGCTTGAGACGATAATATAAATGGCTTATTTGTTCTTAAGCGATGATTGACATTAATACTAACAACCCCATACTTACCTATCTTGTAATCTCTAAACCACTCACAATTCAAAAGATATATGGAGTTTGATCTTGGATACTCCAATTCCCATTTTTCGTTGATAAATCCATAATATTTAGTCTCTTGCAAATTATAAACACCCTTGCATAACATCTCAAAATTTTAACTTTTCTAATTTCTTGATAATATTTTGTGTGAAATCTAAAACTATTCATAATAAATCTTTTGTGTATCTTATAAGAACCAAAAGGCTCTTGCGGCAAATTATAAAAATCTATTAGTGATAGACCTTTGCATATGTAATTTAAGTACCTATATATACCGAGATATTTTTAGTTAAAATATAAATTAAAGACTACAGTTCTTATATCAATAATTATAATTTGAAGTATTTACATGATTGCAGAACCATTCAGGAAATTTAGAATTGTATCATTTCATTAGTATTGTATGTGAAACCCCTGTAAATAATTTCTTGAATTTCCTGTCAAAGTATTATAAACGCAATTAGTTAAAAATTTTCAAATTTACTATAATAAACTCAAATTTAAAAATTTATTGAATTAAAAAGTTTACTTCAAAATAATATTGAATAATTATAATTTCTTACTCAACATAAGGCCAAACTTTTTGACAATTATTGAATATGTATAGATGAGCTATTTTTGTTATCTTTATAGTTAAGTTACCATATAATGTTTTTTGTATTGGATGACTAGAAAAGTGAGAATAGCTCTATCTTTCCATTATCCGATTGAGAATCATGATATCATCATTATGTGTAGGTCAGTTTAACACAGTGTCAATTCTCTTTAGATATCTTAAGCAAAAAGTTAAACATTCACTTGCAATATATGCTTTAACAATTGAACCTTCTTGTCTAACTTTGTTATGAACAAATAACTTAAGAATGCACAAAAATCTTTTAATTTCATACATCCATTTATATTGTATTGGCCTAACTATTTTTGCCCCTTCTGGTAAATGAACCAATAAATGCATGATAATGTTGAAAATGATGGAGAAAGTACCATTTCCAATTTGCAGAGTGTAATATCAATTTGCTTTTCAAGTCGCTCTACTTTAGCTATACTCAATGTTTTATAACATAAGTCTTTGAAGCAAGCACTTAATTTAATTAATGGCTTGTAAACCTTTTATGGAAGACAATTTTTTTATTGAGAGAGAAATGAGACATTGTATAAAAATTTAACAATTATGGCTCTTCATACCAAATAACTTGCATTCTTTCCCATTTACACATCTACTAATCTTTGAAAGATAGCTACCTGGAGTCTTCAAGTTCTGTAACATTTTGCATATTGCTTCTTTATTTAGTTTAGTATACTTTTTTATAGTGTTAAAATGCGGAATTATAAACATAAAATTACTTACCTTTTGATGAATCCACAATAATGATTGAAATCCTTTAACACTAGATCAAGTGTTAATCACAAAAGGAAAAACACTCTAATTCACAACCCTATTTACCCTAGATTTATGCTATTGATTTATGGGAGAGTTATTGTACAGAGAGTTTTCTTATCCTTTTTGTATCTTCTTTGTTTTTTATCTTGTCTCTCTCTTTCTTCTTAGTTTACGTTATTTTCAAATAACGTATACAGGAGCAACTGTCTATTGGCAGTTGTCTCCTGTTTTTTTTTATTGAACCGGGTCGGGTCAACCCGGATTCAAATACCAGCATCTCCCACTCGCACATGATGGTTTTGACCTATTGTGAGATTTTTTTTATCAATAGATAAACTATTCATACTAGTAAACGGGTCGTGCGACCTAGCGAGCAAAACCTGCACTTGGGAGCTTGTGACTATGCATCTGTTAGGAATAACATAGAAGCTTCAACCCCAAATAAAAATAAATATTAATTAATTAATTGTACTC
>CATIWO010249989.1:0-13184 GCA_949673435.1 Macaranga tanarius | reverse complement strand
GGGTCTTTCTGCAGCCTGTCAAAATATAGGGAGCTAATTGTAACTAATTTATTACCAAAATCAACTTTTGGCTATAATTGCAACTAATTTATGAAATTAGGCTAGATATGCCAAAATTTAAAAAGTGGACTAAAATTGCACCAAGTCGTAAAGGTTTGGATTTTTTTAACCAATTGGCCAATAAAAAATGCTATTCAATCCAATATTTTAATACCAAATTTTTATAGCAACTGATTTAACATTGTTTAATTTGTTAAAATTCATTTTAGAAGTGTATTATTCTATTATAAAAATAATACTTACTAATAATATAATGTTAAATAAGATTATATAAAAAAAAATTAATACAAAAACATTGGATTGAATGGCATTCCTCACTAAAATAGTCTTTTTTTAAAAAAAAAAAGTTGGGGAGGAGAGAGTCAAAAATCGAATTATTGATCTATTGATATCTTAAAAGAAACTAATGCCACTAAAATACTTATACTATATTTGGTAATGAATGAATGGAAAGAAAGAAAATGAAGAGAAAAATATAAAGGAAAATAGTGTTTTTTTTTTTTTCTCTCTTATATTTGGATAAGGGGAAGTAAAAGTAAGGGAGGAAAGAAAATGAATAAATTTTGAATTATTATTTTAGTCTTTTATCTTTAGAATTTGAATTATATTTAATTTTTTTTTTCTTTTTTTTGTTCACACTTTCTCTCTAGTTTGGAGAGACAATTTTGAGAGAAAAATAGTACATATTTTCTTTCCTCCCTTATTTTTCTCTTTTTTTAAAAAACTTGAAAAAGTTACTCTCCCTTCTTATTTTCTATATTTATTTTTTTTCCTTTCTTATTTTCCGCCATTTCAAACATAGAGTTAACTTTTAGCTGATTTTTTGAAATTTTATATTAATTATGTTTTTCTAATTTTAATGAATATTTTTTTTTGAATTTCTAAAATTACCGGTAATTTAAAAAAAAGTAAAGAAAATATAAATTTTTTTATCACCAATGTGATGTTGATGTAATTCGTCAAATCACAAAACAAGAGGAGATCTCACCATTAAACAATCTTCCCACAAAGTAGTTGATTATGACATGGCCAGGCCTATTTCAGTTCAAAAATAAAATAATTATCAGCAGAAAAAAACGGCATCGTTCTGCCTTTCTTCTCGCGCTGGAATCATCGTTTCGCATTTACAAACTCCCTACGACTTAAACGACACGTGTCGCCCATCAAAACCCTAATCTCCACTCTACTCTCATTCACTACCAGTCTTGCGTTTCCAAAACTCCACCATACTCGCCCTACGAACAACTGCCACGTCTGTCCAAGCAGTCCACGGCAGCAAAAGTACAGCGAGTAAAGAATAATCTACACTCGATCGCGTCAGTACTTACACCAAACGGCGTACAGGAGAAGAGTGGACCCAGAGGCCCCTCGATAAAGACAAGAAAATAAATAATATTTAATTTAAAAAAAGACCGAGAGTAAATAGCGAGTGTTTGTCGCGATATATCGCGAGAAATTAAATTCTTAATCTTAACTTCTTGCTCTCTCTCTCTTTTATCTCTTTGAAACCAAAGAAGCAATTTCAAGATCATTTCTTTGTTATTATTATTATTTTCTTTAATTTCTTTTCGCTGCTCATAGGAAAATGGTGTGGGAATAATTTCACAATCTGCACAATAAAAAGAGAAAACAAAAAAAGCCCTAATCTTGTTCTTGTTTTAGGTATTTGTTATCAACCCCTTTGTTAATGTTTCTTGTAATTTATATATGTGATTCTCGTATGTAGTGGCTCTATTCTATACATGTATGTATTGTATATATGTATCTCTTTAGTGGGTATTGTTTATTTTTTTTTATTTCTTTAAAATCTTTTTTTTTTTTTTTTTTTTTTGGTTTCTTTGTTAGAGCTGATGAGCTAGTGTGTACGTGTATGCATATGTGTTTTTTTGGGGTTTCCTTTTTGAATTTTGATTTTCTTGTTTGATTGTTTAGGAAAATGAAGGAAGCCGAAACCCCACCAAATTCTATACCTGAAAGTCTTAATCTTTCACAAGACCCAGTTGCCAAAACCTCTCCAGTTAAGAGTGCTAAAGAAAACGGAGTTAGGGTTTCTTCTGTAAATGGAAAAGAGGAAGCTTTTGTTTCTAGTAGTGATTTAGATGGTGGTGGGGCTGTTCCTGCTGCTGTTGAGACTCAAGATAATGTTCATGTGAGTGGTAATGAAGAGATTCTTGAAGATTCTGAGATTAATGGAGTGTCTTCGTTGTTGCAGATGCAAGAAAGTAAGAGTTTACATGGGTTAGGTTCTGTTTTAGATGTTATTGATCAAAATGAGAAAATGGGTTTGGGTAGTGGCGATGATGATGGTGTTTATCTTGCTGCAGATGATGTTGATGTTAAAGAAAAGAGGGAAGTTGGTAGGAGTTTGAAGAGCGGATCATTGGGTGGAATTAAGGGGTACTCAGATGGAAAGATTGATAAATGTAGCGATAACAAAGATAGGGAAGTAGAGGATGATAGTGGAGATGAAGGGCATGATTTTGGTGTTGGTGATTTTGTTTGGGGCAAAATTAGGAGTCACCCTTGGTGGCCAGGGCGAATTTATGATCCTGCCGATGCATCTGATTTTGCAAAGAAAGTTAAGCAGAGGGATAAGATTCTTGTGGCTTACTTTGGAGATGGAACTTTTGCCTGGTGTAATCCATCTCAGTTGAAGCCTTTAGATGAGAATTTCGTGGAGATGTCAAGCCAAAGTAACTCGAAGAACTTTTTCAATGCTGTAGATAAGGCAATGGATGAGGTAGGTAGACTTGTGGATTTGAATATGACTTGTTCTTGTGTGCCCAAAGAAAATTTGATTGGGTTTGGTAGAACATTGGCTGTGAATGCTGGAATTAAGGAAGGACTTCTCATTCCTGAAGGTGGAATTGATAAGTTTTCATCTGCTTTATTTGAACCAGCAGAATTTCTTGCTTCATTAAAAAGTGCTGCACAGGTTGATACTGTTACAAGCATGCTAGAGATCACAGTATTAAAGAGCTGGTTATCTGCTTTTTATCGTGCAAAGGATGGTCACCAGTTGCCTTCTTATTATGATCCAAGGCCTATTCCAGGCCTTGAAGATGACTCCAGAAATTGGGTGGTGGACTTGAGCAATTACAGTAGTGGCATGGAAGTCAGAATTCAGGGTCCAATTGAAGAAGATTGGCTTTCTTCACCTATAAAACATGACCAGGCCTCTGGAAGTACATTGCAGAAGTGCCAAGGGATTTCAGAGGATAGACTCTATCAGAGAAGAAAGCAGAAAAGCCTTGCTGAAATTTTGGAAGGGCAAACTGATGCTGAGGTGGAAAACAATGATGTTTTGGCTGAAGGAGGAGCAATGACAAGCAAACCTACATCTTCAGCCAAGAGAAAGGTGAAATTTATGGTAGAGAACACATGTGCTGATGGTGAGGTGATGGATGCACCTGAAGCAGCAAGCTCAGGAAAACCTGAATCTTCATCTGGAATTAAAAAGAGGAAAGTAAGGGTGGAAGCTGATGCTGAAGGAAAAAATAAGGAGGATGTGACTAAAGCTGGAGAAAACTCGGGAAAGCCTCATCCTTCATCCGGAAGAAAGAAGAGGAAAGGCACTGATGTAGCTCATGCTGATAATGGTGGCGGCAGTGATTTGTTGCCTAAACCAAGGAAAAGGAAAGAGACAAAGCTTCTTGAATCTCTTGCAGAAGGAAGCAACAAAGTCACTGGTCTTAATGCTGATGCCAGTGGGGTGAAGAAGGGAAGTATTAAGACTCCTTTGTCAAGAGGAAGGAAGAAAAAGGGAAGCTCCAATGCTGAAGATGATGGTAGTATGGGCAAAAATGAAGAAATGGGAGAGAAAACTGCAACTGCAGAGAAGTTGAAAGGTGGTCCAAGTGACAATAGTAAGGCTAAAGAAAAAGGCAAGAATGATTCTTTACCAAGGCAAAGGAAGAGGAGCAAGTACTTGTCTCCCCCCTACACAAACCTTAATAAAGGACAAAGAAAGAGTGAAGTTGAAGCAGAATCCCTGAAAGTTTCTAGAGAGGCCCAAGTACCTGAACGACTGTCTAAGGCTGCTGACCATCTTTTAGGGTCTCCGCCAATTTTGAAGCCTAGTGGTGATAAATTTCAGAAAAAATCAGCCCCTGAAGAGCCTAGTGCAGTGCCTGAGACTTCTGATGGATCAGGTTCTCAAATATTAAAGCAAGATCAGAACAAAATCATTGAACCAATGACTGTTAAGGCGCCTGCCAATGAAGTTCTTTTTAAAATGCGGTCTGCAGCGCTTAATCCACTGTATCTGAAGGAAACCAACTCTGTTGATATGGTTGGGGAATTTTTTTCTGCATTTAGGTATTCAAGCTATTGTAGCATGCCTGATAGTGACTACAGTGAGCTTCTTCATTCAGGAAGAAAGAGGAAGTCCCAAAAAAATGAAGCAGGGTCAGTGGTAAAGGAGCAAAATCAGACTGATCAAAGTTCATCAGTTCAGAAGTCCAGGAAAACGAAAACCAAAAAGATAGAAGAAGCAAAACTGGATAAGCCTAAAGCAAAACAAGCAGCCGGTGCAGCAGGTACAAACCAAAATGAGAAGGAACCCAACGAAGAAGCTTCAGGTGCAGCCCTATATGTGACATTTGGTCCAGGATCTTCTTTACCTACAAAGAAAGATCTCATTCAGATCTATGGAAAATACGGGGCTTTAAATAAAATTGAAACTGATATGTTCTACACAAATTTCTGTGCAAGGGTTGTCTTCTTGAAGACTTCTGAGGCGGAAGAGGCCTTCAATGATTCTCAACTTTCCAGTCCCTTCAAAGCAGCTAATGTGACTTTTCGGCTTCGTTATTTATCTGCAGAAACCAAGACTCGAGAACTCAGAGACATACCAAGTAACAAGCGTTCTTCTCTGGTGAAGGAAGGAGCCAAGACCCCGAGCACGCCATCTGCATCACAATCTTCTGGTAGCAATGCTTCAGAGCTGAACTTTATAAAGCGGAAGCTCGAAATGATGACATCATTGGTTGAGGCATCAGTTGGAAAGATAACCCCAGATGTGAAATCTATTTTAGAAGGTGAAATTAAAGTCATCTTAGAGAAGGTAAGCTCAATGGTGGGTTCTTCATCATAGGCAGCAGATGATATGATTTTAGTGAGACAACTTTTTTGGTGATACAGAGAGGTAATATGTATGTGCAGGTGTAGGTAGCATGTTTTGTCTTCTCTTAGGGTATTTTGCATTTAGGAGTATATTTTTTTCTCTTTATGGTGTTTATGCTATTAGTTTAGGAGTTCATGTGACACAAATGGTTGGCCTTTTCTAGTTCCTTCTGCTAGCTGCATGTGCTTAACCAACACAGGGATCATCAACATTTAGGAATCAATGGATGATATATAGTTTGTATTGCAAGACGTGAAAATTTGAGAATACAGATTAAGTATTGTTGATCGCATATTCAAATGGTTTCTTGAATTTTTTTTTTTTTTTTTTTTAAATTTGGTATGGTTTCTCAGAATGCTGTGGCTTGGTATATTTCCTTTGTATGCATGGGGAAGTGTGTGGTGCATGGAATTGAATTGGACACTTGATGCTTGCATTAGGACCATTCACTTGTTGGGGCGGCTGTGAGTTGCCGTATTTTATTGGCTACATGTATTTGCAGGTTCTATTTATCTGAGAATTACTGGCTACCCGAATAAAAAATCTGAATAAATTGGTTGGAATATAGCCTGCTGATGTTGTTTTCCCCATAGTTTTGTTTTGCAGAACTTAAACAAGGGTACCCTATGATGTTCAAAATTTAAATGTTTCACATGTTACTGTGAGTGAGAGGCTCAAAGAAATTCTCATGCATATTCACATGCTTCCATTAACAATTTCTTGTTCGATCATATGAAGTATCCAATAATACGGCATTATCATCAAGAGATTATTTCTGGGGGCTGTCTGTCAAAGAAGAAACATCATGAGAACTATCAGTTTTATTTGCAGGTTTTTGACATTAAATCACACAGCAGAATATCTGATGGTAATTTCAATGCCCCAACACAGAACAGATTGAAGAGCTCCGCTAGTTACGAAATAAAGAATAAATGGGTAATGGTATCTCCATAATTATTTGTTAAAGTACACAACTACATAGGCAACGCAGAAATTAAAAATTATCACCAAAAAAAAAAAAAAAAAAAATCCTACTTCTATAAATTATATTTGCAATCACATTTTCTTCTCAATTCTGAAGTACTCCAAACAAATCTCAAAGGGGAACAATGACGAACAAGTAGAAGACAAGTCGGCCTGCCTTGAAGTCTCATCGACCTGCATGTTGTCATCTGCCACAAAACATTCCAATTTTGGTGTAATTCCGCAAGAATTTGCACAATTGGAGTTCCTTTAGATAACATTTTCTTTTGCTTCTTTTGGTGATCTCATAAGCTTATTTTTGGATTCGTTCTTCATTTCAGGTGGGCATCCGATAATCTCTTCACTGGAAAGATTCCACAACTCTCACAGAACTCACCGGTCCTGTATGCATGATTTTGTTTCAGCTCTTTACTGATATGCTTTGAGAAACAGACCATTTAGGTTAGCTAATCATGGGATACATATATATGAACTGTTGCATTTTGTAACCTATAAAGCCTTTAAAATATAAGTTAAATCCTTTGCACTGTATCTTAATTAAGTGCAATATTGCTGGCTGTATGTTGCATTTTCTCCATTTCCGCTTTGTTCCCACCATTTCTACATTACTCAATTGGAAGTTTTGTTGTTTATGGAACATTTATATCACTGTTCTAATATATAGGAGAATTGGTGACCTTAGTGGTGAAGTGAAGATTCTTCTCTTGAGCTCTTGAAAAACCAAACAAATTCATCCATATTGTAAGCCTTCTTTTTGACGTCTTAAATCTCTAAAATCATTACATCTCTGAATATCAACTTACTAGGATAGGAGAAGGCTTTTCTCATATAAGATAGCACAAGAAATTGCCTGAGGAAACAAATAATGCAATATATTATCACAAATAAGCAAAATCAGTTTATCTTTACAGGCAGCAGGGTGCACCCAAGGAGAAATATAACAAATAAATTCATTTAGTTTTCCCTGGACAACATTTGAGCATAGCATTCCTAGTGTTCCAAATTCATATACAGAAATGACCTTTCTCAGAGTTTGTCAACAGAGATGACAAAGGTTGTGACAAACAAGACAAGGTCAGTCATCAACAGGATCCTGAGGGGTTTCCTCAGCTTTACGTTTGATCGAGATAACAGGGCACTCAGCATGCTTCTGACAGAATTCGCTCACAGTTCCAACAAAAACCCTGCAAATTAGATCAGCATATTAAAAATATTTACTAAATGGCAATTTTCCCGGCTACAATCGCAACTGCCATTCCAAAAAACAAAATGAGTATCTCAAAAGCGTACACAAAATAGGTCAAGTATTATCATCACTGCATTGCAGTCCAGTATATGGCAAGGAAAATGCAATTTGGTGACAAAACAAGTAATTGTACCTCTGGAATGGACCAAGACCCCGACTTCCCACAACCAGGAGATCTGGCTGGACTCGTTTCACTTCATGGCAGATCTCTTCCTTGGGATCACCTCTCTTGATCCATGATTCACAAACAATCTACAGGAATGCAGTAGAAACTGATGAAAACAGACTCTAATTGAAGTGAAGCTATTAGAAACTAATGCTTTTAATGCTGCTAGTCTAATAGATAATTTGTTACAATTAGGTAAAGAATACCTTACCCCCAACTGATGACATCTATTGACGAAGTACTCCAGCAGATGAAGTCCTCGCACCTTGTCCCTCTGCTTCATGCTTTTAAAATCATCAGGAGATGCATAAATGCTATCCATATCATCAAAGCCTAGAAAAAGTACAAGAAACCATTAGCAAGTAATGTTCCTCGTACCAGATTCATTGAAGCAAATGCAGATAGAGGAATGAACAAGAACTGAAAAAAAAAAAAAAAACTACTATTGAGACTGGCTCAAGGGTCAAAGCACACTTCATGAGTGTACTGTTAGGATAAGATGAAAAACAAAAATATAAAACTTGAAGAAAATATTTTGCTGCACTTTCATTTACAAGGTTTGCTGCACGTTTTCCAACTTATGCAAAGTGCCCAAGCCATGCTCAATGAGCCACCTACAAAGTTCACCCACTTAAAGCCATTTTGCTAGGGAATTCAAGCACATGAGTCATGAACAGGAGCAAATATAACCAATGCTGTCTCTGAGAGAAGTAGCTCACGGGCAAGGTAGTCTACCATGTCAAACAAACATTACAGTTCCCAACTTTCTGAACTCAATAACCATGACGCATAGGTATTGCCGAGTGTATTCACAATCAAGATTACAGGCTTATCATGTACTAAATTAATCAGCAGCAGTCTAAGAGAAATGAATTAGACAGATTCTGCTCCACCAAAAACACTTAAACAAAAGTATCATTCTAATCAGTAACGGTATTCTAAAAAGTATTTGAGTACATTAGCCTTCCCCTTCATATAACGATCAAGTTTTGCAGTGGTTTCGGCCGTTAGGTCATGAAACTATAATTTCTTCATTAAACTATGCTTTCTAACAACTCAATTACTTCCACCTCTCTCTCTCTCTACATATAAAACCTAATTACAACAATCATAATCAACTTTAATTTCACGTGTTCACCTAAATCACTCAAAAATAACTGAGATTTAGCCTAAAAATCAACATTTCTCGCTCCGTAGATAACACATTTCTCCATCCAAACACCAAAATTAACCAAAAAAAATCAACAATTACTCTCAAAAATAAAAAAACGATCAAAAAGAATCACTACACAAACCCTAAGAGAGGGAGAAAAAGAAGACGAACCGTCTTCGTCGGGGACTTGGACATGGAGAAACAGAAGCTTAAAGCCAGAAGTATTTGACCGTACGATCTTCGAAAGCGTCCACTCGAAAGCTCCTTTGCTACTGATCGATGGATGTGGATATCCACTTATTGTCGACTCGTTCACTGCTATCATTATCCGAGTTGGCTCGCTGTCCATTTGTGAGTTTCTGAGTCACACTCGATTCGTTCCTTCTCTACTTCCAGAACTCTCCACCTCTGCGTACTTGAACTTGTGAGGGTGTATTGTGCGTGTATGGGCGTATGATGGAATTAATTATAGAGTTTGGTGCTATCGTGCGCTTAAAACGCAAGTGTCACGTGTCATTGTTTGCATAAATTTGGCGCCACTGCCTTACACAGTATACGGTGCAGTGTTTGTCTTTTTGTGAAATCCCCGTATTGCCCTTCGAGTTTGGATTTGAAGGCTGAGCCGTGAGTTAATTGCATTCACGGTACCCAATTTTTTCACTATACCCCATTATAATACCTAACATTCAATTAGTCACTTAAAACTCTTCAATATTTAATTTAAGTCTCAATAAAGTGATTTTCGGTAATGATGTGGAGCTTATATGGCAGCATATGTGTCACATTTATTTTTTTCATTTCCCACATGGATTAAATAAAACATGTGGCACCAATGTTTCATTTATTTTCATATTTCTCATTTTGTACTTATTTTTATTTTTCTCTCTCTTCTCTATCATATTCTTTCATCTTCCTATACTTTTTTAAATACCAAACAGTTTGAAAAATAAAATTTATAAACAAAACTCATATTTTTACCAAATTAAATAACTAATTTTTAAAAAAAATTACAAATTTTCAACTCAAATAAATCATTTTTACCTTCACCATCATTATCTATATCTTCACCTTCACCTCTTCTCTTTCATTATCTTTCATTATCGTTTGCAACCAAAATCTATTGTTCACTAAAGAAATGCAACACATGCTCGTCGACATCAATCGCAAAAAATCATTGATCAAAATAGGTCGACCATATGACAAAAGCGGTTAACCAAAAAAAAAAAAAGATTTATGACCAAAAGAGATCAACTATTCAAAAACAGATTTGTGACTAAAATAGGTTGACTAAAAGAGCTTCTCTCTTTGGCTTCTCTCTCCTCTTCCGACACTCTGTTTTCTACCTTTGGTTCTGATTTAGGAGCGACCTTCTTCTTTTCCATCAATTTCGCCCACATCTCAAGTTTAGAAAAAGCATCTCCAAGAGGACAAGCAAGGATGCTCGTGACCTGGAAACTGCAGTTTAAACATCAGATGGCTGAGTAATTGGAGTGTCTAAGTCAATAGTTGGGTCTAATTTTTGTGGAATGGTTGAGATTTTTAATTTATTTAATGTATAAAATTCCTTTTCTCCTCCTCTTTCATCCTCTTTCTTTTTTTCATCTTCAGCATCATGTTACTCCAGCTATCAATTTGGTTCAGCTTCTGCTTGTGATGGTGGTAACAACAACAATGTTGTCGTTGAAGATGTATCTCGACGACGGTGGAGAAGTAAAGAGACGAAGATATATTAATAGTGGTGGAGGCAGCAATGGCAGAAAGGGTTGATGGTTTTGGAAAGGGTTTGATAGGTGGAGAAGAAAAGAGAATATATATTTGTTTTTGTTATTTTTAAGATTGAAATTGATTTTGTTTGGAGCATAGTTAAAATTTGATGCTTTTATATTGTTTTAATATTGGGTCTAATTTTCATGTGTTTTGAATGAAAGACACAAAATAAAAATTAAAGATTTAGTTTTGGAGCTTTGCTTTGTTGGTGCTTTAATGGTTTTGAGGTTGAAGAGGGAAAATATGCAACAATAGCTTCAAAAAGATTAGGGTTTGCTCATTATTTTTTGAGTTTGTGAGGGAAAAGAGAAGAAGAAATGACAAAACTCAATGGAGAATGGAAGAGTTGGTTGTGGCAAATGGGGTTGGGAGAGGTCGGTATTGATGGCATTCTGTGTAGCGACGGTAGTTTCTAGGACTCTATCTATTTGAATGAGTGTTTTTTTTTTTAATGAATGAAAGAGATTTGAAAAAAAAAAAGTGTGAAGAGGGAGAATAAGTAGGACATCGTGGCGCTGATATGGTGATGTGTGTCCTATTCAATTTATGTAGAATTTTTAATTAAAATTTTATTATTTTTGCTGCCACATACACTCTCCAGGTCATTTTCACCTACCGGAAAACAGTACTGGAAATTTTTGTGAAACTAAAATTACCTGTTTGAGAGTTTTAAGTGATGAAATGAATGTTGAGTATTATTATGGGATTGAAGCTTAAAATTGGATACTATAAATGCAAATAACCCCTGACCCAGGGTCCAACTAATGGGGTAATGAAAAAAAAAATCTAGATTCCTTTGAGTTCTTAAAACTTTATTTAATTTTTATAAATTTAATTTAGTTTAATTAATATAAAATAAAATATTAATAATATTAAAAAGTAATATGAAACAATATTTTTTTTTAACAATATGAAATTTTCATTAACTCAAAAGCTATATGGTATCAGAGTACAATAATGCAGTCAATTCATTTGGCAGATTTATAATTTTAAGTATCTAGTTGAAGTGATTAATTTTTAACACTACAATAGGAGAAGACCAGGGAGGCGAGGGATCAATCCTTGATTTCTATAACTGAATATCCACACCTTTTGTCACTTAGACTACTATAGCGGTCTAGCCTACAGTTTAGTGTGCTATTCTTTTTACAAAATTAAAGTAGAAGTTTAGTTTTTTTTTTTTTTTTTAATTATAATAAGCATTATATTTTTGGATATTACTTTGATTCGATCCTTTATGCTTAGCCAAAAGCAATCGTGGTGATGTCATTGCTTCTCTAGCTAAGGTGCCGTTTGGATGGTTTTGCCCAGCGTTTGATAAAAAAAATATCAACTCCTCGTTTGGATGAGCTGGTGATAACGTTTTGAGTCTATTTTTTGCAAAATAGATGCAGCATTTCAACAGCTCCAAATTGGAACTGTTGGAGCGGTTGATAATTTATTTCCTTCCTCTACCCTTTAAGACTACCAACCAAGTAAATTATTGGACAAATTTCACAACACCAACCAATAATTTTTTGTTACTATTCACGCACTGTCAAAAAAATTGTAGTATTTTGAAAAAAAAAATATACCACGAGGAAGAGAAAATTATGTAAAATTTTATGCCGAAACCGTTTCATTATGTAAAATTTTATGCCGAAACCGTTTCAGAAACGGACGTCGGAAATAGTAATTTGATGAATAGTATTATTCACACACAATCCAAAAGTTGTGGTATTTTAAAAAATAAAATATACCACAAGGAAGATAAAATTATGTGGAATTTTCTAACCCAATCCGTTTCTGAAATGGAGTCGGAATAGTATTTGATGAATAATGAAAAAAAGTAAATTTGCATGAATTTTTGCATGGAAATGAAATAGTAAAACATGGTAAAAGAGTCCGTCACTATGCAGCTGTTACTATTTACTGTACTGTAGTATATTATTCACTATACTATTTTTATTTTATTGTGAATTTTATTTTATTGCGTAAATTACATATATTTATATATATTTCATTTGATACTTTTTTTAACTTCTTATACTATGATTTTTTTTGTTAATATATTTATATTGATATAAATTTATATTTATATGTATTTGGAAAAATATTTAACATCATCATAATAATCTTTAAATATACATACAAATAATAAATAATAAGTTGCCATTATTGGTAATTTTATATTGTAACAGCAACAGTTTCAACAAATAGCAACAACATGACAACAGCAACAACTACAGTTAACTTAACAGCAGCAACAATAACTACAGCTAATCCAAATGAGGCCTAAGACTGTTGCTATTTTCCTGGTAAAGCACAGCCCTTCTCTTAATATTCCCTTTTGGTCCACTGCCCAAACGACCATGGTTGCCTGTGTTGGACTCCTGCCCAAAATTTGCATCAGTATTAAAATTGATAAAATTTGGTGGCGGAGTATTATTCCAGACAGCTTGTCGATGATTGGCATATGGGAGGGGCATTCTTCCCTTTGTTGTTTGAAAGATGCTCTTGAATTAAAACCAGGAGTGAAAGGCATTTGAAACCACTTATTTAATTTAACTTTAATGCCTTAAAATTCATCAGGGAATTCAAGTACAAATACCTAAAACCTCCAACAAAAAAAGAACACTTTCTTTAGCAAAAACCATACAAGACAATTAAAAAGAAAAAACAATCAAAAAATTATATATAAATA
>CATIWO010249929.1:0-18432 GCA_949673435.1 Macaranga tanarius | reverse complement strand
CTTAATTGATATTTTTATATTACAAATGATAAACGGTATTAACTCCGTTTGTTGGAGAGGTAAAATGAGGGGCATAAAACACAAGAAAAACTTATTTCTGTGTTTAAATGGTCCAAAAAAAACATAAGGGGCATATGTGCTCTTCTATATAAACATGAAGGGCGAAAATGCACCTTTGCCCTAAAATATTCAGTATATATGTTATAGTGTAATACTTTTTTTTTTTTGAAGGAATATTATAGTGTAATACTTTAAATCTAGACAAAAACCTACCGAAATTTAATTACAATCTTTATATATTTTTTAATGGAGATAGGTGTATATAGGCTATTTCAAAATAAATAAAAGATAAACTGTATATTTATCCTATTCAAATAAATATCTGATATGGAGCTGAAATATATATATATTTGATATCTAACTCAAATGTGTTTTCTCCCTCACTCTACCAAAAATTTAATTAATTTCTTAGAAATTTAAATTTATAAAATTCATTATGCAGTAGTTTATAAAAATATTTGAAAAAAATACTAATAAAGAAAAGTTAAGCATATGTGGTGGTTAAAAAAGAAAATTGAAAAGCCAATTATGCATTTTTATTCATCAATAATGTCTTAATTATACAAAGACACTCAATGACAAAAGATACCATATCTTATTTAATTATATTTTTGGTCTAATACATATGATGAGATGCAATGCAATAGTAACCTAATCTTGGATGATAAAATCAACAATTTTCTTGAATAAAACATCACTCTCAGTGTTGGCTGTGAACAAGTGAAAGCAATGGTCTTCCCCTTTACTCTCAAAGAATTCCACTTTCCCTCCCCATTCACTATTACCCAAAACCTTATAGTAACCCTCCCCTCTATTTCTTAGCCAGTCCTTCTCTGCCACACAAACCAATACTCTATCACACCCCATTTTCCACAAATTCGGATCCACTGCCGGGTTCAGTTTCGGGTCATCATCACGCCCGGAACTCCTCGGACTCAAATATTTGTACATTTTATCTTCCTCTGTGCCTCCAAAGAATGGATGCACCATAAGCACACCCTTAATCTTCAAACCACTCAATCCAATAACACCTGCTTGGATTGCAACATAATGGGCAATATTTGCCCCGGCACTCTCGCCCGTTAAGAAAACCCGCCCGAAATCCGCGTGCTCGTTGACCCATGGCTCAGGTCCTAGCCCACTAGAGTGACTAGCAATCCATTGGAGCCCAATCCATGAATCTTCATACCCAATTGGTAAAGGATGTTCTGGGGCTAACCTATAATCAATTGAAATGGCAATGACATTGGCTTGGACAACCATGGAGGTAAGAAATTTTTTTGCCACAGTGTCTAAGGCTGATCCAGCACAGAAGCCTCCACCGTGATAGTGGACTAGAAGGGGCAACTTCTTCCGGGCTGGACCGTTGAGTTTTGGGAGGAAGATGCGAGCCTTGACACCGGTGTCGACTGAGACTGTAACATCTTTGAATTGGACCCCGGTTTCTGGGTCTAGGCCTGGAGGAACGTACTCCATGACCATGAACCTTTCTACTCGACCATCCTTGAAGACTTTGAAGAAGGGTGGAAATTCATGGGTTGTTTCATTAGAGATTGAAGCCATTGGAAAACTGAGACTGAGAGAAATGCTAGTGTGAGTGAGCTACCTGAAGGAAGGAGGATGGATGATATAAGAAATGACAATACCTATGAAACTGAAAGTCTTTCTAAAGAAAATAAGACTGGTAGGTGTCAATATGTTCACTATGTTAGGTAGTTAGGTGATTCAGGCCGAAGTACTTGAAATTTGCTAATAATAGTGCTTGGCCACTTGGTTTTTTTTTTTAGTAATAAAAAACAAAGTCTTGAAAATTTTCATCAGAGAGAAATTTGCCTCTTTACCTAATATTAAGTCATACTTTTAGCCCACAAAGTCAAGGCTTTATGCACTTTACTGTTTAAATGAATTCAGACAGGTTAAATATAATATCTAAATTTCAATGGTGGACCTTGGTTTCCTGGACCTCATTCTTTTTCTTGCTGGGGCAGAATCAGTTGGCAACTTCAACTTCAACTTCTGTTTAAACTTTTCAACCATAGTGTAAACCTGCAATTGTGCACACAATGTCAACACAAACACATCAAACCTTTAGCACACAAATATAAATTTCCAAAGCATGAGTAATGCAAGTTTTTTCCAGAAGCAAAAGGCAAAAGTTGTATCAAACAAGCTTAAGTAATAGCAAAATCAATATTTTATAGAAGGTTTTCTGTTTAGAAGGCGGGCACAAAAAGTTGAATCAAACATAGTGATGCTTAAGTTGTAAAGAAATTAATGTCTTATATAAGTTATAGCAAAATCAAACATTTATAGGATCTTCTTCTTTAGAAGCAAAAGGCAAATCTTAAATCAAACCATGCTAGAGTTGTATGGGAGTTCAAAGAGGAAAAGAGAAAACCTCACTTTTCAAGAATTGATTCTATTCCTGCCAAAATAAGACAGCACAACTACATTTCATTGGATGCCAATTGACAGATTCGAAAATTTGCTGCTAATAATTCATTTTTTAATATAAGAATATCGAAGGTGAAACTTAATTGCAAAACTGCATAACTTGCAGGGATTTCTTGCTATTTGTTACTAGCCAATCCATCAGCCACTTAAACAATCTCAGTTTAATGGCTCATACAGATGTTCACTTACAAGAATTGCAGGGTTAAAGATTCAAACAGGCATGCATGTCAAATATGAGAATTTTGATTGACTGTGTTCCCATGCTATGTGGAACAAGGAAAGCACGCAATTCTTTTGGCTTGGTTTCATCATTGTAACTAGCTCATCACTAAATTTTCACTGTCATCATTTCACTTTATAGCACAAAAATCATTCAGATTGAATTTGTATTTTGTGTCAAAAGGGTAAGTTAAACCTTGTCTAATTCAGCAACTGGGTCTACTTCTCAAATAACGTGATATCATTAAATATCCCTCAAGTTTCCCAAAAGTTATATTTAGTGGTCATCAGCTCATATCATGTGAATTGAAAACATCATATCATGTTACCTTTCTTACTCCAGACGTCAATCCCAAATTTGAAAGGGCCTTCTTGTCCACATATTTCCAGGTTGTAGCTTCTTCTTCTTCTTCTTGCTTACAGAACAGTTGATTCATCCCACCTTCTTGCCAAGAGAAAGCAACCAAATTATATCAAGGAAATGAAAGGCTACTTAACGAGGAAACATGAATAGAGTTTTCTCGTGAATATGCCAGGTTGTCGAAGATTAGAGCCGAGAATTGTCGGCTCTGATACCAAATGTCACGGGCCCTTAAAATGCTTCACAAATGGGACCGTGTGATGCTTGTCTAGAACGCCTTCTAGTAAGCCAGTTTCAGGGACAACCTAGTAATTCTGCGAGACAAGAGTAAATATATATGTTAGCATCCGGACCAAAGCCTTTATATCAAGGCAAACAGGGCAACAAGTACATTCATAGGCACAATCAAAGGGACACTGAGATTGAATAACATCGAGGCTACTTTTATTATTAATCATGAGGGACAATACATCGATCCACCCATTGTGCTCCCCAAGGTGTAGGCAGAGGGGAACCTACCCAAGGGAAGTGCACACACGTAGCACCTATAGTGGCTAGTTCTCCGGCCCCATGCCTTTGATGACTAGTCACTCCTTCCTAAAGAGTATAAGGAGCACAATGAGGATTTGTAGGAGAAGACATTACAATGTTCCATTCATCACAACCCTATAAATTACATAAATAAAATAAAATGTGAAATATCCAAAATACCCCTAGTACAACAAAATGCTACCCCTTGACATTCTCCCCCACTCAAACGGTTGACGTCCTCGTCGACTGGGCTGCGATGAACTGCTCGATCTTGGACTTGAAAGGTTGGAGGTCGTCTTCTCTTTCCCAACTATTTTCTTCGTCACCTTGATCTTTCCATTTCATCAGGTATTCCTTGTACTTGCGCCTGTTGGAAGCTACTACTCTATCTGTTAACACTTCTTCCACTACTTTCAGTGCTGATTCTAACTTTGAAATTGTTGGTCTCTTGGTTTTGTTGCGGCTGGCATCTTCTTTATCTGCATGGCAAGGTCGTAAGTTGCTCAGGTGGATGACAGGATGGATGTTGAGCCCTTCTGGTAGCTTTACTTTATATGCGACAGTTCCCACTTTTTTCAATAATGGGTACAGGGCCTTCGTACCTTCTCAGCAATCTCTTATCTTTATTGCACAACCGAACCTGTTCTGGAATTACTTTGACTAGCACCATGTCTCCAACTTCGAACTCCAGTGGTCGGCGGTTCAAATATGCCCAGTGCTTCATTCGCTGGGATGCCCTCTCCAAATGAGCTTGAGCAATTTCTTCATTCTGTCTCCATTCCTTGAAAAAGTTGTAGGCTTTCGGATTTCAGCCTTTGTATGGCCCCTCAAGGGAGTGCGGCAGCAATGGCTGTTGTCTTGTAACAATCTCAAAAGGACTTTTGTTAGTACTAGAGCTACGCTGTGAATTAAAACAAAATTGTGCAACATCAAACAAGGAGGCCCAATTTTTATGGTTGAAGTTGATGAAGTGTCTTAAGTTTTCTTCAAGGAGGCTATTGAATCTTTTTGTCTGCCCATCTATCTGGGGATGATAGCTAGTTGACATGTCTAGGCGGGAGCCCAACAGTCGAAATAGTTCACCCCAAAATGTTCCCAAAAACTGTTCATCTCTGACATTGACAATGCTTTTAGGCATTCTCCAATATTTTACCACATGTTTAAAGAAGGCTCTTGTTGTGTCTTCTGAGGAACTGAGCTTTGGCATAGGAATAAAGGTGTTGTATTTAAAGAACCGATCAACTACCACCAAAATGGAGTCATACTCCCCCACTCGTGGTAGACCAATGATAAAAATCCATTGACACACTTTTCCAAGGTCGGCTAGGGACTGACAAAGGTTGAAGTAAGTCTGCTGTCTTATGTCTCTCAGCTTTATCCTATTGGCAAATTAGGCAAGTTTTTGTATACATTCGGACTTCTTCCATTTTCGGCTAATGATAGTTCTGTGTTAAGAGAGCCAAGGTGTGTTGCCATCCTGGGTGATCTACCCACAATGTATCATGACATAGCTCATGAAAAAGAATTACTGGCAGTCATTCACTGTTTACGAACATGGAGACACTACTTGTTAGGGTCAAGGTTTGTGGTAAAGACAGATAACACTGCTGTTAGCCACTTCCTAACTCAACCGAAGCTGAATCCGAGGCAGGCTCATTGGCAAGAATACTTGGCAGAATTTGACTTCCACCTGGAATACAAAGCTGGCAAGAGCAATACAGTTGCAAATGCATTGAGTCAAAAAACTAAGTTGACAGCCATAAAACGGTTAGCCCAATTGTCCTCTAGCCAATTGACAACATCCATCCAAGATCAGATCAGGCAGAATTTAAGAAAAGACCCGCATGCTGTTGCACTCATTAATTTAGCAAAACAAAGAAAGACACAACAGTTCTTATGGGAAGATGATCTCCTGGTTGCTAATAAGTACCGCTTATATGTACCAAAGGCTGAAAATTTGAGGAAGTTATTACTTCAAGAATGTCATGATACGTTGTGGGCAGGTCACCCAGGATGGCAACGAACCCTGGCTCTCTTAACACAGAACTATTATTGGCCGAAAATGGAAGAAGAAGTCCGAATGTATACAAAAACTTACATAAAGACCAACAGGATAAAACTGAGAGATAGAAGACAGCAGGCTTACTTCAACCTTTGTCAGTCCCTAGCCGACCTTGAAAAAATGTGTCAATAGATTTTATCACTGGTCTACCACGAGTGGGGGAGTATGACTCCATTTTGGTGGTAGTTGATCGGTTCTCTAAATACAGCACCTTTATTCCTATGCCAAAGCTCAGTTCCTCAGATGACATAACAAGAGCCTTCTTTAAACATGTAGTAAAATATTGGGGAGTGCCTAAAAGCATTGTCAGTGACCGAGACGGACGATTTTTGGGAACATTTTAGGTGAACTATTTCGACAGTTGGGCTTCCGCCTAGACATGTCAACTAGCTATCATCCCTAGACAGATGGGCAAACAGAAAGATTCAATAGCCTCCTTGAAAAATACTTAAGACACTTCATCAACTCCAGCCAGAAAAATTGGGCCTCCTTGCTTGATGTTGCACAATTTTGTTTTAATTCACAGCGTAGCTCCAGTACTAACAAAAGTCCTTTTGAGATTGTTACAGGACAACAGCCATTGCTGCCGCACTCCCTTGAGGGTCATAAAAAGGCCAAAATCTGAAAGCCTACAACTTTTTCAAGGAATGGAGACAGAATGAAGAAATTGCTCAAGCTCATTTGGAGAGGGCATCCCAACGAATGAAGCACTGGGCAGATTTGAACCGCCGACCACTGGAGTTCGAAGTTGGAGACATGGTGCTAGTCAAAGTAATCCCAGAACAGGTTCGGTTGCGTAACAAAGATAGGAGACTGCTGAGAAGGTACGAAGGCCCTGTACCCATTATTGAAAAAGTGGGAACTGCCGCATACAAAATAAAGCTACCAAAAGGGCTCAACATCCACCATATAATCCACGTGAGCAACTTACGACCTTACTATGCAGATGAAGAAGATGTCAGCCGCAACAAAGCCAAGAGACCAACAATTTCCAAGTTAGAATCAGCACTGAAAGTAGTGGAAGAAGTGTTAGCAGATAGAGTAGTAGCTTCCAACAAGCGCAAGTACAAGGAATACCTGGTGAAATGGAAAGATCAAGGTGACGAAGAAAACAGTTGGGAAATAAAAGACGACCTCCAACCTTTCAAGTCCAAGATCGAGCAGTTCATCGCAGTCCAGTAGACGAGGACGTCGACCGTTTGAGTGGGAGAGAATGTCAAGGGGTAGCATTTTGTTGTACTAGGGGTATTTTGGATATTTTCCATTTTATTTTATTTATGTAATTCATAGGGGTGTGATGAATGGAACATTATAATGTCTTCTCCTATAAATCCTCATTGTGTCCTTATGCTCTTTAGGGGGAAGTGACTAGTCATCAAAGGCATGGGGCCGGAGAGCTAGCCACTATAGGTGCTACGTGTGTGTACTTCCCTTGGGTAGGTTCCCCCCTGCCTACACCTTGGGGAGCACAATGGGTGGATCAATGTATTGTCCCTCATGATTAATAATAAAAGTAGCCTCGATGTTATTCAATCTCGGTGTCCCTTTGATTGTGCCTATGAATGTGCTTGTTGCTATACTTGTTGCCCTGTTTGCCTTGCCTTAATATAAAGGCTTTGGCCCGGATGCTAACATATATATTTCCTCTTATCTCGCAGAATTACTAGGTTGTCCTTGAGACTGGCTTGCTAGAAAGCGTTCTAAACAAGCGTCACACGGTCCCATTTGTGAAGCATTTTGAGGGCCCGTGACATTATACTACACATATGATCCAAATCACTGTATAGCATCAATAAACTTGTTAAAATTATAATAACTGTTATTGATTAATGTCATTTATCACAAACAAAACTTTGATACATATTTCCAACCATGCCCTGTGCAAAAATGCTGTCATAGACTTAGATAAAAATTTTGATCAAATGCAATGCAATACACATGAATTCATCACATATTTGCCTCCCTAGTCTCTAACATAAACTTTTGGTTTCTGGAGAAAGTAAGGAAGGGAGAGTACAGTAGGCCTCATACCTTTAAGACGTATCACCAACAAGTCCACATAAACCTTGAGACGTATGTGAGTGAAAATGTGAATAAACTCTCCAATGTCTTCTCTCAGAACTGTGCTACATGTCTTCTTTGGGTCAAGTTTGAATGATTTTTTCAGAAAGTGATCAATTTCTTTTCTCCTTGTGGATAAGTCAGATTCTTTGTCCAACATGCAAGTTGGGAATTCCCAGAGACCAGCAAGCAAACCATCATCTGGCCTCTTTATAAGAAGAAATCTGCTATCAGTTTTGTCATTATCAATTGGACCTTGGCTTCCTACTATCTCCACAACACAAACAGCAGAAAATTGATGTTTTTGTTTCGCCTTTACAACCTTGGTAGGATAATCTGTAACCAAAATTGACTTATCCTGATTGGAAATAGAAAGTGCACGACATTGGCTGGAAACAGGACATAAAGAGCAGCTTGGGCTTGATGGAGTGCAAACAGTTGCACCGAGTTCCATCAGAGACTGATTGAAGTCGCCAGGACGACAAAGATCAACTAGTTGAGCAGCTAGTTTCCTGATCCACGAGATTCAAGATAAATAAGCATACCAATTGCAAAATAATCTCCATCAAAAATCAGCACATTTTTCTGAATCATGAATACCAACCATAAGTGCCTAATGATAACAAATTATTAATCCACATACGTTATCGATTGCAGACTGTTCTTAGATCACTGCAAAGGACAACCTAATCAAGAACCTATAACAGAAAAACTTAGTAGGTGTTGTATGTAATAGGAAGGCCCTGTAATTTGGTAGAAACCCTATTCATAATTGGCTAATAAATTCTGGTAAATAAGATTTAAAAAGAAAATAGCTTTCTGAAAAGACAGTTGGCAGTAAACCTTTTGTTCTTGTGAAAGTGTTCTGGATTAATACAGAGGGATAAGGAGTGCTATACACACAATTACATGATTTAAATTGCTCCAATATTTCTTCCAAAGCATTCATTTCAGCTGATGATTATCATTTATCTACTTGAGTTCTTTCAGAATTCATGAATATATAACTGATAAATCACATTCTATGAAGAACATATATTAAGTAAAAAAAATGGATAGTTTTTATAAAAATTTACACTACCAGCTCCAAGGGGATAGCCAACAGTAATAGCTTGGAATCCGCATGGGAGGTCTGAGACTATAATCCTTTTGAGTGAGGTGGGTGGCTTTATTGGAAAGGGAGAGCTACCCTTTTGTGACAATTCATATTATATTATGGACTCAAAAAGCAAAAAGTGGATAAAATTCTAAATTGTGAAAAGAAGTTCAAGCAAAACAAAGGCTCACCATAAGTTCTTGCGAGTCATGGAATCTTTTGGATTTGCAGAAATAGCCTTCAACCTAGTAAGCACTCTTATAACATTCCCATCAACCACAGGAACCACCTGGTACAGTAGACCTTGAAAATTTCCCCTTACATAATTCATAAGGACAAAATGCAGAACCTACTCACTTCATTAAATGCTATAGAAGCAATTGCACCAGCTGTGTAGTCTCCTATTCCTGGAACCTTCCGTAAGGAAGACGCGGTATTAGGAAATCCTTCTCTCCCAGAAATGATCATTTTAGCTCCCTAATTTCAATAACAGAAATGAGCTAGAAATTACTCAGTTTAAACAAATATTTTTGAGTGCAAAGCACAGAACCTTTTATTTTTAAGGTTGCCTTTTTTTCGTTTATTCCTTTTTTCACACAATAGACATCAGGACCTGAGCTTCTAATTTCCACCCAAAGTAACACCTACCAGAGCTTCTAATCTCCACCCAAAGTAACACTCCAAGAGTTTTAATTCCTACAAATGAGACAGTATGTGCTCTTTTCAGTTTAATATCCTTTCACATTTTTTCATTACCTTCTAATTTCCCAATTGACAAGAAATTCCTGGTTATTCAAAAAGCCTAGAAGAGAAAAAATAGCACAAACACTTAGCTGCCAAAAAAGTTTCTTGCTTGCAAACTATAGGATTATAATAAAAGGAAACAGCACTTAAGAGGAGAAGAACAAGCAAATAAAGAAGGCTCACTAAGATGCTAAAGAAAAGTGAACAGTTCCATATATCCATTGTAAGAGGTCTCAGGCACCATATTTTCAACCTAGTTAAAGCTGCACATAAACACTAGAGCCTTAATGGCATTATTAATAATGTACAAGCAATTTTAATATTTTATTATATCAGACCACTCCAGCAACTTATTATCATTGTTAAAAATAGCATGAATCATATCCATGGCTATGTTGCTTCTAAATGCAACCAAAGCACAAAATTTTCCAGACAAGAAAATGAACTGAAGACAACTTCTGAAAAACCTTCTCCTTAAGGAATTGACATTCACAACAATTGAAAAAAGAAGTTTCTCTGCAATATAGAATTTTTCCATAATTAAAAAAAAAAAAATCAGAATCAAACCATTTCTATATATGGTTAACAAAAAATGTACATTAATTACCCTGTAAAAGAAGAAAAATTCAATCTTGATTGCTTGAAGCGTCAAAAGAAATTGAAATAAACTCAAATTTGAACCAAGTCCTTACTTTTACATAATATGAAATAAACATTGCAAAAAATAACCAAGAATGATCTGAAGCAAATACTTTCAAAAGCAGAATCTAATCGGAGCTTACCTCTAAAAGAAACCGTGCCCGCCTATAATACCCCAAGCCTGCCCACATTTCATTCACCTCCTGCACAAACCCATGAGCACACCACCAAATAACTAAAAACCACAACACTAATAATCAAATGAAAGAACTTTAGTTAAACCAAATACATGCATACCTCAAGAGAAGCCTGAGCTAAATGGTGAAGAGTGGGCCATTTTAACATCCAACGATTATAGTAATCAATAACAGTCTGAACTCTTGTCTGTTGAAGCATTACTTCAGATACCCACACCCCATATGCTCTCTTTTCTTTCTCGTCTTCACTTTCTTGATATGGGTTTTGTGTTTTTTGTCTTCTCCATGGGAGTTCTCTCTGGTTTTTGTCATACCACTCAAGTAATGACTCTCTTATTTTCTGGGTTTCTTTGTCACTGAATATATCTTCAATGTCAGCTACTGTTTCTTGATCTTCGCTGATCAATTTACTCTTGTTTCTTTGTTCAACGTCAACATTTCTTTTGTGCTTCTTCTTTGGTGTTGTTGAGTCCTCCATTGCTGCTGCTATCGGAGCAAAGTGTAGAGCTTTGTTTGGAGTTGGAGGGTCCTTTAGCTTTGAGAATTCAAATCCACAAAAGAAGCGCACACTCACTTTTGGGCTCCCAAAGCTCATACATGCGAAGCAACGCAAAGTCTTGTGATGATGGGACTTCGGTTTTTATTAAATCTCTGCTTCTGTGACTGTCTCTTCTTTTGGTTATATTACATTTTGGTCCAATATTTTGTTTTAAATGTCTAATTGAATGCAGGAAATTTTTAATTAATTATAATTATAATTCCACTTTTTTTTTAAAGAACTAAGAACAAAAGTTTATTAGTTTATAAATGTGTATATTTTGTTATCTAATATTGATTTTTTTAATGTTAAATTTCATTGGTACAATTCATTTTGAAAAAAAAAAAAACCTAATGTGCTTTGCGGTGTTAGATTATGGATTACTAGTGTTGTTGAAAAATTTATTCCAATACTTAAATTTAATATAAGAAAATTTCTTTTAGAAAAAATTAAAAATGTCATTGCCTTCTATTCTCTTTACATAAAGACTAGCTATATATAAAACTTTCATCTTGATCACCGCAGATTATCTTGTCGATCAACGGTGATTTTTTCTATTTTTATTTTATTTATTTTTACATTAAATAAATATAAATTTATAATCTATTTATTTTTTTATTAAAAAATTTGAATCTTTCTTAATGGAGTTATTTCTCTTAATGAAATTTTCATAATTTCCCTTGATGGAGTTTATATATCTCTTTGTTGTGAAAATTTTATTGGTATTTTTGCAATCAAACTTATTCAAAGATCATAAAAATCAATTTATGAAAAAATAAAGTCATTGTCCATGTTTTATACTTGTTTTAAGTTTTTTTTTCAACTTTATTTTTGGTTGTTGTCAAGTTGTTATTGGGTTGCTATTGATATTTTTTTTAGGGATAAGGTCCAATTTAGCCCCTAATGTATAGTGCGAAGCTCAATTAAGCCCTTAATCTATTTTTTAGCTCAAAAACACACCTAACGTTATTCAATATAGTCATTTAGCCCCTTATAAAGGTTTGACATCTAATAAAAATACAAGCTAGTCTTTGAAATTGTGTTTCTATCAAAATATTTAAAGTTTTTAATTTCAATAGATAAAATTGTCCTTGATTTTTTTAGTAATTGTATAATTTTAAGAAAAATATTTTATTTATTTATTAATCTCTCTAAACTATACTATATGTATAATCTAACGTAATTAAAATATAAATCAAAGTGACACTAATTTTTATTTTTTTAATATATATATTTAATACTTCATTTGAAATTAGTTAAATAAAAATTAAAAATATAACATTGGCAAAAAAGATAGAGAGAATGAGGAAATAAAAGTGTTTGTTCTCCAAATGTTTAACTTTTATATATTAAAAAATAAAATATAAGAATAAAAATTTATTTATTTTAATGGAATTATTACTTATAAATTTCAATATTAAGCATTTTATTAAAAGTATATATTAGTAAACAAGATCAAAGACTCCAAATATTTTATTATTTATATAATTATTTTTTATTTAACTAATTTAAAATGAAGAATTCAAACACATATACACACACACACACACACACACACATATATATATATATATATATATTACTTCAGTTTAAAATTTTTATTTTTAAATTTAATTATTTTACATTACACATATAATTTAATTTAGAAAGATTGATGATCAAGTAGAATACTTTTCTTAAAAATAATATTATTAACAAAAAAATTAAGGACAATTTTATTTATTGAAATTTAAAATTTAAAATATTTTGATAAAAACACAATTTTAGGGACTAATTTGTATTTTTATTAGATGTCAAACTTTTTAGAATGAGCTAAATGATCGAATTGAATAACGTTAGGTATATTTTTGAACCAAAAAATAGATCAGAGACTGTGGGCACCACGGTTTAGCCGGCTCGAAAAAGAAAGGCCCAATGATGAAAAATGGCAGCTAAAGACCAATTGTCAAGGAACCGGACTCTAAACCCTTTTAAAATTTCTAATTAATTAGAAATTAATAAGCTAAGCCCAATTCAAAGAAGAATTCAGCCCAAAAGAGCCATGCTCGTTTGGTCTGATGAGCCAAGCCCATCAGAGCAAGCCCTTAAGGCTTTGAAAGCCCAGAGGCGACGCCTTTTCAATTGGAAAGGCGGCGCCTCTCCGAATCTGTAACTGAAAAAAAATTAAAGTGTCTTAAATGTTGGAATGTGGGTCGCCCCACGTCCCAGAGCTTCTCTCTCACGTTCGTGAGAGAGAGAATAAGCATTTAGGACTTATTCAACCCCTATAAAAAGAAAAGAAAGACAAAAAAGAGTGGTTGGCAACTAGAGCTAAGAAAAAAAGAAAGAAAAGAGTGCTAAAAAAAAAAAGAAAAAAGGTGAACAGAAGCTGAGAAGGAGAATAGAGTCCGAAGTCCAGGGACAAGGAAGCTTATTCAAACACCATCTCTGAGGGCCAAACTAGTTTCAAATTCGATTTCTCAGTAAATTTTCATTTCTTTTCTAGTTATGGTTTTAAAATTTCATTCATTCTAACCTTTGTTTATTTAGAATTGTAGTTTATGTTTTATCTAAATATGTGTTGAAGTTCTATTGACTTTGTGATTGTAATTGGTAATATGTAGACCCTTTTCTTATGCCTGTTTAATTGTGTATTTTTCTGCTGTGCATTCTCTGTCGAGACAGAACCGACGCCTCTTAATAGAGGCACTGCCTCTTTTAGAGAGACGTCGTCTCTTAAATCACGGAGGCGACGTCTCTTTATCAAAGAGGCGCCGCCTCTGTTCCGTAGATGCTGTTAATTAATTTATTTTCTTATTATTTAACTCTTTAATTGCTTTTGTAGAGTTCTGATGTTGTCTGGGGATTACTGACTTAAAGATGGTGCATGAATAATAATAATAATGGATATTCTCCATTATTTTAGAATTTTTTTATTTTTATTTAATTGTTCTTAATTATGGGATTTGTAATTCTTTTCTCCTTCCCTCCATTTCTTTGTATGCTTTATTTCTGTTTTATTATTGTTTATTTGATTGATTGTTGTGAATGGATGTTAAACATAGAATTGCATGTAAATTGGACTAATTAATTAAATTTGGACTAAAATGTAAAATTTGACAATTGTTTGAATTAAAATAGTCATTTGCATATAATTCAAGAAATAATTAAATAATTAAAAATAATAAAACATAAAATATAAACGGAGGCCGATCGCAAGGTCGGGTGGGCCGTTAAAAGTCCATACCCAATTTCCGGATCCAATCTCTGAGGACGGCTGCTGGACTTCCTCCGTGGAATCCAGTTGCTGTAAAGTGTGTCCTGGGTTTTATCCGGGTGGCGATTCCATTCTCCAACCAAAGCCCTTTAAAAAGGTTCAACGTTGTACTCCTAGTGGGCCCTGAGCCCGCACAATGCCGTGGTCGCCGAACACTTGGGCGTGCGCTGAATTCCGCCGCCTACAGAGACTTATATGGGCTTCGCACCATATATTAGGGGCTAAATTGGACTTTATCCCCTTTTTTTTTATTGTTCTTTGGTTGTTGTTGTGTTGCTATTGATATTTTTTTTATTTGTTTTAGTTATTGTTTAGTTTTTGTTAGATTGTTTTTCATATTTTATATTTGTTTTAAATATAATTAATTTATAAAATATAAATTATATAAATATAATTTTATTAATTTATAAAATATAAATTATATAAATATAATTTTATTAATTTATTAAATATAAATTATATAAATTTAAATTTATAGGTGCATTCTATCATTATTTTATTTTTTACAAAGTAAAATTCATTTTGTCAATTATCATTGTTAGATGATAAAAAATAAAAAATAAACTCATCATATGGTAATGAACACAAAATAAAATTAAAGTAAGTCAAAAAACAAAGTAATCATGAATTTTTCAAATTTATTGTTTATTAATTTATATAACTATAAATATTAATTTTATGTCTTCCAAAATTATTGGACCAAAAGATGTATAAACCATAATTAGAATTTGAACTCAAAAATTAAGATTCTTAATTAAATATTTTTATGCTTGCCAGAACCTTAAGATTAATGTTTTGGTGGGTGGTAATTAACTTTGTGAATTAGACAGTGTGTTTTTCCTAGCAAAATGTGCAAAATGTGCAAAATGTTGGAGAAAACGGTGAAGTAGTGGACCTGGTGGTGCAGACGCTGACCTGCTCTTATGGAGGTTACAGAACAACCCATAAACTATGGGCCAAAAGATGGAAGAACCACATGCAGTTGCCACTTGCCAGTATTCTCCATTCCGAAAAGAATGTGTGTGTGACTGTGTGCATATATATATTTTTATTCATATGCTTAATGCTTTTGTGGTGCTTTGTGCATATGTATATTGTTATTCATATGCTTAATGCTTTTTTAGTGCTGTGCCTGTTTAACGGGTTTTTTTTTTTTTTTTTAAATGTTAGCTTTGAGAAAAAAATATATATATATTTTTTAAAAGTTAGAAAAAAAAAAACCGTTAGCTTTGAGAAAAAAAAAACAGTATTTTTTAAAACTTTTCTTATATGGGGGCTTCTATAGTATTTTGGGTACTCCTTTAATACTTTACACAGTAATCTATATATATATATATATATATATATATATATATATATATATATTAAAGGTTGAGCTTTAAAGTTATTAAGCTCAATTATTGACAAGTGTTCTACCTCTTTATTCAATGTTTACTCTTTTAGTCTTGTATGTAAGTGTTTAGGCCTAATCTTAATTTTAATTTTTGTTCCGATTAAAAGTCTATTGTTGAGCCCATAAACCCATTACATCAAGGCCAATCCATTAAATTGTGACTTGGTGATTAAGCAGGAGGAAAGCTCCAGAAGAGCACGTTCTTGTTAACATTGAGCTGAGAAGCAAATCAAGAGATGTAGGTTACAGAATTAATGAAGGAATTATTGCAAACATTGAAAGGCTATTGATGATTAAACTTCATTGAGAAATTAGTGTGGACATACATCTTATAAAAGCATCAGAGAATGACAACAAAAAGGATCATCATCAATTAACTCCAAATCACAACAAACATCAGACAACTCAAAATAGCCAAAATTCTGCAGTTTTCTTATTTGAGCAACTTTTACATTTTCTTTGCTATTTTTCTGTTTATGCTAGCTGCTTTTAACTTTATTTTCCCATTTCATCAAGCTTGTAAACATTACATCAATAAAAATTATAGTTTACAAATTATTCATTTCTATTTACCGTTTATTATCAACATTAAAAAAATTCCTATTGGAACTCAAGAAAATTGTGGTAAAGGCGTTTGGGAACTCATAATTCGTCTAAAGAAGTTAGAATCTTATTGAATAAGTAACTTTCCTCTGGCACGCTCGCTCAATTGAACCTAGTTTGTAAAAATTGGAGCAACAATCTTTTGGCACACTCGGTGAGATCGATCCTAACGAGATGACCAAACTTAGAAGTGGAAAAGAAGTTTCTGAAGTTGGTGACTCCACCACCAACCTGCCAGTAGACACTACAGGCGATGGTTCTAAAAAACAACATCAGGAAAATTTGGTGCCTCCTGAGCAGACTCATGCTTTAAGTGGGGCACCCCCTAGCTCTGATGGCTAAGAATTAGAAGTCATTGAAACTACTACAACTGCTACTGAGGGCACGAATGCCCAAACCATCTTCTCAGATGGAATGAAATAGGTCCAATATTCAATAATATATATGAACAGTGCTTTTCAGGCTTCTTTGTAAAATTCTTTCCAGCAGATGAATAGTGCTATCAAGTAGAGTTTACAAGATATATCAACTTCATTTGATAAGATGAATGAGGTCTATCTAAAGCAAGGGAGTTAAAACATGTCCCAAAGGGTGGGAGTACAACCTCAAGGGGATTCTGAACATTCATTTTCTACTATATGAATCCGGAAATATCAATTGAGGGGCTAATCATAGCTGCCTTACTGGCCGTAATGGTAAAAGTTCTAATAACAATAGATTTGTCCCTAATCAACAACTATTTGGTAGGACTACCCTAAGTTCTCAGCCTGGAATTTATGATTTGGAGGCTGCTCACCAGGGGAGAGGCTCGGGGGGCAATGTTCAAAAAGGGCAGATACCATTCCATCAAGGTTAGACAACATTTCACCCAGCCAATTTGCAGTTGCCAGTATTCTCAATGTCGAAAAGAATGTGTGTGTGTGTGTGTATATATATATATATTCATATGCTTAATGCTTTTTTGGTGCTTTGCCTGTTTAATTGGGCATTTTTTTTTTAAAAAAAAAAAAGATGTTAGTTTTGAAAAAAAAAAAATAATAACAGTATTTTTGAAAACTTTTTCTTATTTATTTCGGTTACGGAGACTTCTATAGTATCTTGGGGGTACCCCTTTAATACTTTACACAGTAATCTATATATACATATATTAAATGTTGAGCCTTAAAGTTGTTAATCTCAATTTTTGACAAGTGTTCTACTTCTTTATTCAGTATTCACTCTTTCAGTCTTATCACTTATGTGTAAGATCATTAAATTTTCTAATTTTTATATAATTTTTTCCAAAAAAAAAAAAAAAAAGATAAGTTTTAACTAAGTTGTGCAAAATTGAAATTTTATATATTAAAGGATTTGTATAAGATTTGAATTCTATTTATTAAAGGATGAGTCCAATTCATGGGTATATATATACACTCATGCTACACGCTACTCTTTATTTCCATGTTAATGGAGTTTATTATTAATGCAAACAGTTAGGTTTGATTTTGGAATAGGATTTTATAGTGCAAGGAGGGGATACTGGAAGAGGAGGATAAACTATATATGGGTTAGTTTTTGTTTAATTTTACAAAAAAAAAAAAGAAAAAAAAATTATTAAGTAGAAGATCATTATTCATTCATAGACCTGCATTGCAAAATTACAACAATTTAACTCCATTTTTGTGTTGTTTATAATGACAAATTGAATGGCAAGATTTTTGCTTGCTTTGACGGTATAACATCTTGTCAATGCACAGTGGTGAATATCATATAAAAGAGGCATGTGGTAATAATTTATTATTCAAATACAAAAGACTCATGGAGTATACAAACATCCCAAGTTACCTTAAAAATCTTCTTTGATTATTAGTGATAACTTTCCAAAAAAATTTATTTGCAGAGGAAATTATACCATTTACCTATTTTTTAAAAAGTTTTATAAAAATACCACAAGTTTCAATTTTTTTCAAAAATATCAGAATATTCTTTAAAAATTTTAAAAAATACCACATGTTGTATTATTAATTTTTTTTCTCCTTCTTTCCTTCTTTTTTTTTTTTTAAATTTTTTCTTGCTTCTCTTCTTTTTTTTTCATTTTCCTCTGTTTATTTCTATTTTATTTTTTTATTCTCTCCTTCTCTTTTTCTTTTTTTATTGTTTTTTCCGTCCTCTCATTTATTTTTCCTTTCTCTTTTTTATTTATTTATTGTTTTTTCTTCTGCTCTTTTTTTTTTAAATT
>CATIWO010249928.1:0-10048 GCA_949673435.1 Macaranga tanarius | reverse complement strand
ATCCAAATAGCGGTCAGTCTCAACATAGGCAGGACTATACAATCCTAATGCTACCCCGAACTCCGAAATAGACATCGAGAATTGCTTACCACCCAATCGAAAATTGATAGTCCCAGGTTTAGCATAATCTATTCCTTTTTTATCCATAGAGAAAGACGCCAAAAATTCAATAAATAATTCAGAATAACATGGGTCCCTAATCTGTGTCGAATTTCTCATCAGAGCGAGGATTAGATTTCCTCGGGATGATGAAGCATGATGCATATATGACATATCATGCATAAGTTGATAAAACATATAGTTGAGGTGCGTTGCATATCTTAGGATGGATGAACACCAAGTGTCTCGCGTTGACCCCGAAGAGTTGTCTGAGTGAGTTCATTGGTAACACCTGTGCATGCTCTATATGAACTTGAATTTGTATTTATAACCCCTCTATAAGATGTGTATTTTCGTATATTAGTGAATTTATTAAAAGGTGAAAGTTATGAGTCAAAGGCAAGTGGATAGCATTGTTGATGAAGAACTATGAAAGATAAGAGAGTAAAGTGCAAAGATTTTCATAGGTATTAGTGATTTCACCATAGAAGAGGAATGGTTATATAATATGGAAAGAATTCTAGATTGAATTAATAAGTACTGATGAAAGGAGAATTAGTTATGCAATGTCATTGTTTGAGCAAGATAGGTGATATGATATGAAATAAATATATGGATTAAATAAGTGTGCCCTTTAGAATTATTAATGACATATTATATTGATGTAAAGGTACAATATGTGTATGGAGATTGATTATTATATGCAATATATATTTATGATGTGAAGATTAATGTGAATATATTATGATTTTGGAAGTGTTCATTTATTATCAATCATAGTATATTGGTGAGGCTCAGTTAAATGTAATTGCAGTGTGGTGGAAAATTGAGCCCTAATAGAGATTGTTTATAGAAGTGTAGTTATTTTATTGCAGGATTGGCCCTACTTTAGTAGGGAGATGTCTATATTTTAAGGGAGGTTCTGCCAAATTTTTGGTAGATTCCTCGTAAAGCGTGCTTTTATCATTAGATTCTTATGATAAAGGCCTGTGTGCTATAAGGGTTATCGGGGAAGAGAGAGAGAGAGAGAGCTTTAGAAGCTAAAAGAATTTAGGTGGCAATAAAGTGAATTTAGAGGATATAGTGAGCGTTTGTTCGGCTAGCTAATGAAGAAAAGACTTAACAGGAAATTTGAAGAATCTAAAAGATGAAAAGTTAATGGTAAATCTATGGGTGGTACACTATTTTCAGGATGTAATTGTAATAATAGTGGTAAGAAATATCCAGATAAGTGCTGGAATTTTAAGCTAATAATATATTCTATTACTTGTTATGAATGTGTGAACTTCATAGTTATGGGGTTGAAAGAAAAATAATATTATTTTGAGAATAAATTAGGTATGAAATTATCATAATATTATAACTTATTGTAAAAAGATAGTTTTACATGTTCAGAAGTAGAGAAATATAGAGATAGTAAGTGAAGAAGAAACTGTATATATTTGATGAATTGAATAGTATACTACGGAAGCATTAATTCTGTTTATATTGTATAAGGATGATGAAGAGCAATTATAAGTTGATTATGAATTGGTGAACTATATTTTAATGAAGACTAATTATTTCTTCTTATGAGATGAGGGCTTGTTTTATTAATAGAAAGATGTTATAGTGTTTTTGGGAAAGACAACTTAGAAATTTAGATATTAGTAACTTTAGACAGCAGAATATTCTCTTACCGAGACGACATTCAGAATGTGGTATGGATATCATAAAGTTCTGATTATGTAATTGGGAGTGATTAATAGATTAGATATGAGTATGATATTTATAAATAAGACGTTTAATGGTATTTGAATTGGTTGTGATTGGTTTATTTGATGATGCGTTTAGTTATCAAATGAAGAAGAATATGGCAAGTATTTCTAAATAGTCTTGGCAGGGAAAGATAGTTGTATGATATTTTAGTAAGATATATTGAGAATAAGGAAATTATTTTCTTTGAGAAGAAAATTAGGAGGGGAGTGGATTAGAATTTGTTAACGAAGTTATGGAAGTTATGTGACTCATATCAAGGCTTCAAGGCAAAGGACAGAATAGGTATAAATACAAAAGAAAGAATAATAGTCTGTATATTCGGATGGTTATGATTGTATGAGGAGACTTTTTCAACTTATGATCTAGAGCTCTTTGTTATTAACTAAATTGAGAAAGTTGGAAGACATTAATTGTGGGAAATAATAGAAGTTTGAACCTGTCTTCACTTAGAAAGAATTAAGTTAAGGTAATTAAGATGTTATGAAAATTTGAATTCTTATTATGGGTGGTCAACAAGGAAAGCAGCATAGAAGAGTTGATGTATGGAAACAGAATATCAGTCTTTACAGAAGTTGTAACCACCAACGGTATTTAAATAGAATTATAATGCCCATTCCTATAGGAAAAATCAGAGTTATGAGATTTGTGTGCATGATTTTGTTATAATTGAATTGTAGATAATGGATTGAATTAGATGAATTGGAGTGTAAGTGAAATATATTATATATGTATTGGATGTATGGACATATATAGGAGCTATAATAAGTAAGAAAGATATAAACAACTAGAAGAACTCTCACTTGTTGAAGTGGAAATTATTTTAGTAAGCACTTATTAATATGATGCATATAGTTTAGTTTCTTTATTATGTTATGAATTCAATAGTAAATGTGTGCTTACTTAGATAATTAAGCAAGTGATATCATTATATATATGCATATAGTGAGATGTGTGATTGAATATGCCATAGAATATGGTTTATAATATTAGTATCTTTTGACGAAAATTAGTGTGAAATGATTGTATTGTGGATTGTGAATTATGGTGAATTTTATATTCGTGTATAATGAATGTTATAAATATGAGAATGAATTAATAATTATGGATGGAATGTTAATATAATGACTTATTGTGATGCAATTGTGTCGAGTTGTATTGTATATGATGTGTTATGTTTCACAAGAAGGTGAAACAAATGAAGAATTATGTGAGAAGTATACCAAGTGTGGCTTTGTGTAAAGTGATAGTATGAAAATGGTTTTGGTCGGATATTGAGCAATGAGATGGGAACGTGAATGCATATATTCTTGTATTTATGTAATTTTTGCGAGATGTTATCCTTATTGTTGAGATGAATGCCAATATTAATTATAATAGTGAGATTTAAAATTTTTGTGATGTACACTCAATTGTTATTGATTAGTTTTATACTTGTCTAGTATGGAATTGATGAATGTAGGTGTTTGAGACGATGAGGTGCAATTGTATATATTTGGCTGTATATATATTCTTCTATACATGAGTTGATTATGAATACTAAATGTATCATAAAGGGGTGACCATATGAATATTAAATGATGTGTTGATATAGATAAACTCAGAGTTTGAGTTTGTGAATGAATTGATAATGTTTAGTATGTCATTGAAATATTTTTAAGTTGTTTTAAGCCTCATTTGAGTGTAAGAAAGTTTGCATAGCTTTCAAGAAGGCTTTAGAGGGGATTTTAAGAATTAGGAATGAAAGGAAAATTGAGTCTGGGATACGAAGGACAATATAAAATGATGGAGGAGGACTGCTAGCATATAAATTGACTTTGCCAAAGGAATTGTTATCTATTCATGATATATTCCATATATTTATATTGAGATTATATAAATCGGATCATAGTCATGTGATATAAGAGCCTGAGATAGAGATTTCTGAAGGATTGATTTGAATGGAAAAACCGATATTGTGGAATACAAAGATTCCACTAGTAAAAGTGAAGTGGAAGTATCATTACCCTAAAGAAGCAACATAAGAGGTGGAAAAGCTAATGAAGTTGAAATACACCATATCTTCTTCCAGAAGATGGTGAGTTATTAAATTTTGGGGATGAAATTTTCTAAGGAAGGGAGAATTATAACGCCTGCAAAATATGGCATGCAATTATTATGCATTTAATTTAATTTTATTGGTTAAGGATGGATATGACGTATCGACAATCCTATGTGCATGGAGTATATGAATTTCATACATATTGGGAGAATTATTTGTGATTCATTTGGGGTTTATAGTGAGTGTGTAGTATTATAAGATTAGGATTTTGATTAGGACTAAATTGTAAGAAAAGTAGGGACTTGATTGAAGCAATTAGAAGTTTAGGGACTAGATAGGAAGAGTAGCATTTTACTAAGGAGCTAAGTGGATATTTGGCGAATAAATATCATAATTTTGTCTAGATTCTTCCCCTCTTCAACGTGGCCATGCATATTAGAGTGTAGGAGCTTGTTAAGGAATGAAGGAAGTTGCACTCTTTACCTTTTAAGAAAAATTAGGGATTTGGTGGAGAGAGAGATAGTTGATTTGGCTGAAAAAATTGGGAGTCTAAGCTATAATTATCAACCTTTAAAGTTCTAGAGCATCTTTTGGTAAGTTAATTATGTTTTTGATTGAGTTTGATTGGTTTAAATTCGTGCTATGTTTTTACTGAAAATTTAGCCTCTATTTTTTTGATATATCTTGAGCTATAGAGCTCCGAATCTGGTTTTGTTTGATTTTAGAGAAACATTAGAGAGTCCTCTACAACTCTCCAGTTTTGAGTTTGAGCCAAATGTGCTGTTAAATTAGTCGAATTAGACCAGAAATTTTATTGCTCACTCTGTCATACTATATGACATGTTATTGTTTAAATTATCATAATTAATTCTCTATTTTTGATAATTGGGTGAATTCAGTTGGTATTAAAATTAGACTCACATATGTAGAGTTTATATAAATTTAGTAATTTTAAGATATGTCTATAATTATTAGCAGCATCATGAACCTTATGTATTAAACATGACAACAGTAGTATATAGGTTAGTTTGTGAATTTTCTTGTGTATTGGTTATATGGTAATATCTAGAGTTGTAGAACTCTAAATTGAGCAAGGTCAGATGCTCTAAAAACTTGAAAGAGTCTCATACAATTGTGTTTCGATCCTGAGCTGATTTTATTGTTAAGATTGTCTAGCAGGGCAAGACATTTTCTTACTCATGCTATCAACTTTATTTTGTCTGATTTTAGTCAAAAATCCATAATTAATTCTATATATATCCAAATTGAGAAATTTCAGTTGGAATTGTTAGGAGATTCATATGTCTAGCTTCAGTATTATTTTCATAATTTTTAGGCATGTGTATGAATTATCTGGATGCATGGAACTTTAAGCATCTAGTTGCCCTTTTGTGATTTTAGAATGATTCATAATGCTTGTTTGTTGAAATTGGTATATAATTGTATATAGGAAGTGGTAGAGCTAGAGGAAACCCTACTCAATAGGAGGAGCTTTTATTTAAGAAGGAGTTAAAGGCTTGAGGTAAGTAATTATTATTATAATGCTTACATGTAGTGATTTTCAAGTAGTTATAGTTATTTAACTATATTGATTATATATGCCATTTAAATGGAAAGTATGATGATTACATATGATGAATATATTTTTATGAGAAAGCATGATGAATATATATATATATATATATATATATATATATATATATATATATATATATATATATATATTGTTAAGAGACCATTGAATGGTCGATTGAGTATATATTGTGATGAATTGTGATATGTACAAGCCATTTGAGATGGTATGGTTATACATGTATTGCTTATGAGAAGGGTGAATTGTGATTCACTGTGAGAAATAAAAATGATGAAAAATGAAAAAGAGATGTGAAATTATGATGATATAATTATATATATGCATTTTGATATGTGGTGAGAATGATTGAGATATATGCATATGGCATAATGTGAGGAATGTGAGGAAAATGTGTGTGTGTGTGGAGATTGAGCTCTACGATCTGAGACTGAGTTGGGTACAGAGTCTCAGATGTGGCCATTCATGTGATTTATATATAAACGTATAAGATCTGAGACTGAGCTAGGTAGAGAGTCTCAGGAATGGCCATAGATATGAAATATAAAAATAAAAGAAAAAGAAAAAGAAAAGAAAAGAAAAAGTGAGCTTTGTGTGAAACGTGTATGATGTGTGTTAAGAACCCCGGCCGGATTACTAACAAGCAAAATCATGCATTTTTGCATCATATTTACATATATGATGAATGTGGATTGGTGTGAGATTGTGATTTATGAATTGCTTGGAATGGTGTAATTGTGACACCAATAGTTGGGAATTCATGATATAGTATTATGATTATTTATATAATGTTGAATGAGAAATTGGTGCAAGATATGAATGTGATAAATATGGTGGGGTGTAGATATTGAGTATATACACCAATATATATTTATGTTAGCGATTGTTAGATTTCTATTAATGTTATGAGTTTGTGAATATATTGAGAATTGCTTGATAAATGTGGAATTGTGTTATCAGAATAGTGACATGGGCCAAGACACGGGTGTGTCTCAGGCCGTGTGTCGTAACACATGTTATTTTGGGTTAAGACATGGCCGTGTATGAATGCAATATTTAAACCCGCAAGGAATATGGGTACATACACGGGTGTGTCTATAACCATGTATAATTGTATAATTGGACCTGAAAGCTACACGGGTTAGTACACGAGCGTGTCCACAGCCGTGTACAAAATTATATTAATTTGTATTTTGGGCAAAGGGATACACGGGCAACGACACGGGCGTATTCTTGGCCATGCATATTTATGTGAATTTGGGCAGTGTTAAACACGGGCTGAGACACAGAAATGTTCATGGCCGTGTACTTTTGCACTTCTTGGATAGTGAAGAACACGGGTTGGAACATGAACGTGTTAAAGACCGTGTAGTTTATTAATTTAATATTTTAATATTTTCTCCTTAATTAGTTCTTGAGGAGAATTATATGTTTGATTATATTGATAATTGCTTATTGAGTCGCAAGCTCATTCCTTTGCAATTGTGGTTTTCAGGCTTGATTGACAGAAAGCTTAAAGTAATTTAAGACGTGAGCTCAGTTGGGTCAAAAGGTAGGCTTGGTGTTGACATCTCCATCCACATGAGCATTCAGCATTTGACATTTTGTATTTTAAACCATGTATCTACTTTGATATAGAGATATGTATGTTAATAAAAAAAATTGTTCAATACATATATGTCAAAAGTTTTTGTATAATACATATATCTTTTGAGAAAATTTTATTATGCCATGTGTTGCTATATTAATGAGATACTTGTATATGGTACCTGGAGGGTGCTACAGAAAATATGAGATGGGTAAGCTGAGCTGGGCGTATAGCTACCCATAAATGATATGTGAGAAGTAAGACTGAGCTAGGTGGATAGTCTCACGAAATGGCCATTTGATTGATATTGAATTGTGAGGAATATAGCAAATGAGGCTAAGTGTGAGGTATTTGTGTGAGGAAAGGTCTGGCCGAATAACTAACTTGCATAATCATGCATTTTGCATTATGTTTATATATAAGTGTGGAATGTGGATTGAAAATGTGAGGATTATATTGTGGATTACTAGAAATGATGAGATTGATGTATTTGAGACACCTATGTTTGATATTTAGTGTTTGGATATCTTTTTATGGTGTTTTGAATGTTGCACAGGTGATTGAACACGGCCATGTGGTTTCAAATACAACTGTGTGTGAGAGGAGATATGTAAAGAAGGAATGACCAAAGAGCAAGACAACTCGGCACACAGTGTCGATTCGAGTGGGACTCGGCACACCTTATACGCTAGCTTGAGTCAGCACCAGCATAACGAGTCAGCACCAGCAAAGGCGCGACTAGGCACCGGAGGTTGCTGTCCCGACTCATCATGCTAGCCCGAGTCGGCATGCCTCCTGATTTTCACTAGTTGCTTCTTTTGAATTTTTGAGCACCGAACTTCATTCCAATGTCCTCCTATGAACTTTAAACATGAGATTAGCTTAATGACTATGCTATATTCTTAAGGTTTGATGTATAGCAATTTATTTACATATTTTCCTTAATTAGTTCTTGAGGAGAACTATATGTATGCTTATCTTAATAATTGCTTATTGAGTCGCAACCTCATTCCTTTGTAATTGTGGTTTTCAGGGCATAGTTAGCTAGAGTTGAAGTGTGCCACTGTAGAGAGCTCAGGTGGGTCCGAGGAAAGCTTAGTACAGTCATTTCCATCCTCATCATCATGGCATTCAAATATTTTGAAAATTGAGTCCATATGTGTATTTTAACATGTTGTAAATTATGTAATAAGTATATTAAATGTATGAAATAAAATTTTTTAATTATATATATACACTTAACTTTTACTATATTTTTAGCATTGCCATATTTATAAAGCGTATTGTGAATACGTATATGTTGTACTGGAGGGCACTACATTAAGTGGTATCAGAGCAAAGATTAGATTTCCTCGAGACATGAGAATAAGTTGCATTCATGGCATATCATGCATAAGTCATAAATGACATATAGTTGGTATGCATTGCATATGGCAAGATGGAAGGACACCAAGCTCAACCCATCGGCCAAATGAGTCATCAAAGTCAAATTTTAGACAAATACAAGTGCATACTTTATATGAGCTTGAATAAATTTCTATTTATAATCCCTCCATAAGATGTATGTTCTTGTATATTAGTGAATTGATTAAAATATAAGAATAATAAGTCAAGAGCAAGTAGATAGCACTATTGATGAGAACTATAAAAAATGAGAGAGCAAGGTGCAAAGGTATTTACAGTTTTAGTGATTTTCCCATAACAAAGGACAATTATAGAATACGAAAAGAATTTTTAAATTAAATTGATTATACTTATGCAAAAAGAATTAGTTATGCAGTGTCATTGTTTGAATAAGATATGTGATGTGATATGAAATAAATATATGGATTGTGAAGATGCTGAATTGTGATTGAATGTGGAATGATATGAGCTATGGATTTTGAAATGTGAAGATTAATGTGAATGCATTGTGATTTTGGCAATGCTCATGTATTACTAATAATAGTATATTGGTGATGCTCAGTTAGATGTAATTATAGTGTAGTGGATAACTGAGCCCTAATTAAGATTGTTTATAGAAGTGTAGTTGTTTTATTGCAGGATTGGCCCTATTTTAGTAGGGAGATGTCTATATTTTAGGAGAGATTCTGCCAAATTTTTGATAGATTCCTCATAAATTAAGCTTTTATCATGAAGTTCTTATGATAAAACCTTATGTGCAATGGATGAATTATGATTTATAGGTTGTGATATGAAATTATGAAATATGGGAAAAGCATATAACAATAAATTTAGAAGGTGTGAAGTAAGTTAGTTTAGTCAATCAATGGGAAAAACATTTAGAGAGTCGGTGAAAATTGCATTATGTGCTGAAAAGGTTATCGGGAAAGAGAGAGAGAGCTTTCAAAGCTAAAAGAATCTAGGTTTTATACAATGTAAATTTAGAGGATATAGTGAGCGTTTTTTCGGCTAACTAATGAAGGAAAGACTTAGTAGGGAATTTGAAGAGTCTAAAAGACGAAAAGTTGATGGTAATAAGAATTTTGCTTAGAACTATTACTTAATAGGAAATGTGTGAACTTAATAGCTATGGAGCTGAAAGAAGGGATAGTATTATTTTAAGAATAAATTGGGTATGAAACTTGATGTGTACTAATCCGCAAGCATATAGAATCGTATCAAGTGGTAAAGAAAGATATCGTCCCTCAGAGATTTATGGTTGAATACTGTAATACTAACTATGCTTATTTGTTTAGACAATGAAATAGAGTTTATAGTTTTAAAGAAATAAAACTAAACTAAAGAAAATAAACACACAATTCAATGCAATTATAAAAACCTACGGTTCTCATTCTTAATTGACCATTCCAAGGAATTGATTACAAACATTGGTCCACACTAGTTCTAATTCATTTTGAAGGGATCTTAACAATTATAGATCTTCCTCTCAGATAAACCTATAATTAAATCAGAAATAATCAACACTAAGTTTAACGGCTCTCACCAACCTAATGTCTTTTAAAACCAATTT
>CATIWO010249893.1:0-19792 GCA_949673435.1 Macaranga tanarius | reverse complement strand
GGTTTGATTGGTTTAGTACTAATATTTTAAATTTTATTAATAATTTTAGTTTCTAAATATATAAAACTCTTAATAAAATTATTTACTACCAAAAAATTTCTAACAATACGTATTTAAATATATTTTAGAGAATCGGTTCATTTGATTTTTTAAAAAAATTAATAAATAAAATAAATATAAAAAATTAACATTAATATATCTTATAAATCTTATTAGAATATTGTAAAATTACATAAATAAAATAACTTTAAGAATAAAAAGTGAAAAGAAAATAAAAAAAGAAAAAATAACCAAATCGAACCAAAAAAGTTCGGTTCGGTTTAATTCAGTTCGGGTATTTTATTGGAATTTAAACTAAAGGTTGGGGAGTTTATTGCTACGATTTTGAAAGTTGGGTACTATAGTGGTATCTAAAGTAAAATTTGGGTACTGTGAGTGAAAATTACCCGCAAAAAAGGGGAGAAAATGACGTGGCATATGATGTGGCGCCACGTGGTACTTTTACAACCACATCAGCGACCATGTTAGCTCCACGTCATCGTCGTCGGCCGGAAATTGGGTGTGGGTACTGTATATGAAATGTAATAAAAGGTTGGGGAGTTTACTATTACGATTTGAAAGTTGGGTACTATAGTGGTACCTAGAGCAAAAGTTGGGTACCGTGTGTGAAAATTACCCTCTCTAACTATAAATATCAGCATTGAAACTTCATTTAAAAAGGTTATAGAGTTGGTTGAACAATTGAGAATTTATTGATCATTTATTATAAGGATTACATCCTTGTAACTTTTTAATTCTTCTTTGTATTCTCTTATATATTCAACTCTTGTGAGAGTTGGGGTATGTTAGTTGATAGAATCTTTCTTTCTACACTTTCTTGGGGTTAGGAAGTGGGTAGTGAGGATCTAAATCAATAAGGTTTAAGTGTTAGCCTTGTAAAATATTTGTGCTATAAAAGGATTAAGTATTATCCTTAAAAAAACACTTAGCTTGTAAGAGGTTTATGTTGAGCCTAGAAAAATATACTTGTAAAAGTTTAGTGTGAGCCTTAAAATACTTACAATAATCTTGGATAATAAGATTGTGGTGGTTCAAAATCCTAACTTGGAGATCAGTTAGGTAGAGGAGTATGATTGGTTTAAAATTTGAACCTTTATAAATCAAGGGTCTCTTTCTTATTTGTTTTCTTCTATCCCTTTGATCACATCAACTCTACCTTTCTTATTTAACTTCTTAATTTTTCTCAATTAAACCAAAATTATTTATTGGCCCTATTCACCCCCTTGTAGGGCCTAATGTAGCACCCTTCAGGTACCACATACAAGTGTCTATACATTACAACTTACACGTGGCATATGAAAAATTTTCTGAATAAAATATAGGTATACATAAATAAAAACTCTTATTTGATATATTTGAAAATACTTTATACAAGTATTATATAATGTTAAAATATACATTTAACATTTGATTACAAATGCCTAAATGTTATGATGATGAAAATGGAGATATCGATACCAAGCCTGCCTTTTGACCTACCTGAGCTCACAAGAAACACTCTTCAAGCTTCTATCAACAAGCCTCAGACTAAGCTATCTATCAAAGCCTGAAAACTATAATTGTAAAGGAATGAGCTTGCGACTCAATAAGAAATTATTAAAATAAGCGTATATATAGTTCTTCTCAAAAACTAATTAAGAAGAAAATATTAAATAACAAATTATAAACTAAATGGTCTTGAACACGCCCGTGTTCCAACCCGTATTCTCCACTGTCCAAAATGTGCAAGTACATGGACATGTACCTGTCCCTATTCCGTTCTGCCTAAAATCACACAAACATACAAAATATACATGGCTAAAGACATGCCTGTGTCTTTGCCTATATTCAACACTGACCAAAATCACACAAATATATAAAGCCATTAACACGCCCATGTCCCAAATAAAACTTGCCATGTCTTAAGTACACGGTCTGAGATACACCCATGTCTTTACCCGTGTTTCCCACTGCCCAATAAACATATATATACACGGCTAGCAACATGCCCGTGTTCCAGCCATACGGTCTGAGAGACGCCCATGTCTCAACCCGTGTCTTCAACCTGATAGCACATTTTACAATCTTTCAAACAATCCAAAACATTTTCACAAATTTATAACATCAATAGCAATCTAACAATTGCTAACATAAACATATATAGGAATATATAATCAATATCTACACCCTACCATAATCATCACATTCCTCTTTATATTTCAATATGTATGCAAACATAGTGCTCAATATGTATGCAAATATGGTGCAACAATGCATGTCTATGTAAGTTAGTATCCGGCCGGAGTTCTTGACACTCATCATACACGTTTCACATATTCGTTTCTTTTTTTATAACTGTGGCCATTCCTGAGACTCTCTGCCTAGCTCGGTCTCAGATCTCATACGTATATATATTTCATATGAATGGCCACATCTGAGACTCTCTACCCAACTCAGTCTCAAATCGTGGAGCTCAATCTCCACACACATATGTTTTCCTCACATCCTCACATTCCTCACATGATGCCATATGCATGTTTTTCAATCATTCTCATAATATATCAAAATGCGTATGTACCATTATTTCATCACAATTCAACAACTCTTTTTATTTTCTCATCATGAATCAAAATTCACCTTTCTTACAACAATACATATACATTATTACCACACCAAGTAGCTTGCACCTTACAAGTGTCAATATTCATAATGTATACAACACATTTTCAATCAACCAATTCATATTCTCACCAACAATATATATATATATATATATATATATATATATATGTGTGTGTGTGTGTATATGTATATATATATTCATCTTTCTCACAACAACATATATATACATTTATATCATGCTCAACAATCTTGCCACTTAAATGGCATACACAAATTAATATAGTTAAATAACTATAGTAACCTGAAAATCTCTACATGTAAGCATTAAATTAATAATTACTTACCTCAAGCCTTCAACTCCTTCTTAAATAAAAGCTTCCCCTATTGAATAAGGTCTTTTCTAGCTCTATCAATTCCTGCATATAATTATGTACAAATTTAAACAAACAAGCATAACAATTCACCCTAACATCACAAAAGGGCAACTAGAGGCTCAAGTTCAATATACCCAAATAATTCACACACATGTCCAAAAATCTTGAAAATATTACTGAAGCTAGATCTATGAGTTTACTTCAAATCCCAATTAAAACTATTCAATTTGGATATGTGTGAAATTAATTATGGATTTTTGATGCAACTAGGGTAAAACAGGCAAAACAGAGTTGACAGCATGAGCACGAAAATATAAAGCTGTGCCAGTTAGTCTTAACAGCAAAACTAGCTCTGGTTCAAAACATAAGAGTTGTAGGGAACTCTCTGAAGTTTTTAGAACATCAAATTATGTTTAAATCAGAGCTCTATAACTCCAGATATAGTTAAAATACTAAGACTGAAAAATAGAGGCAGCATACCCAAATTTTCCCAACAACCAAACTCAATTAAAAACAATCAAAACACAAGTAAGCTTACTAAATTAAGACTCCAATGGATGAAAGCCCTCCTAAAACTTCCCAAAACAATTGATTTGATCACATGAATAAGCCCACAAACTCTCTCAAAATCTCTACACTCTCTTCTCTTCTTATTCCTCTCCAAAATCTCTACACACACACACACCACACAATTAAATATTTACAAATACACACACACACACACTTAGCCAATGAAAAATAACCATTTGCCCCCTTAAAGTCTCCCTTAATAATTACCCACAATTAATAATTCTATATTTATCCCCAATTAACCATTATAATAATACTTAATAATATAACAAAATATCATCCAAATATCTATTTAGCCCCTTAATGAAATAGGTATATTACACAATAGTCCACAACTTCCAATTGTGACAATTCACTCTAAACTTTTCTTATAATCTAGTCCTTTTCTACAACTCAAGTACATTCTTAAACTTAAATAAATTCCAATATTTAATATGCATAAAATACAACTCATACGTCATAAATATATATACTAGAGGGCGGGTGTTACAATTCTCCCCTACTTAAAGAAAATTTCATCCCCGAAATTTATTACTCATCACCTTCTAGGAACAAATATGGTATTTCTACTCCATTAGTTCTTCTATTTCCCATGTTGCTTCTTTTGGTGAACAATATTTTCACCTCACCTTTACTATTGGAATTTCCAAAAATCTTTATTTTAGGCTTTTGTATCACATATCTAGGATCCGATCTAAACTGTCTTAATATAGATACATGGAATACATTACAATAGGAAACAATTCCCTTAGCAAAGGTAATTTATATACCAATGGTCCACTCTTTTTACAATTTCACACTGTCCATATATTTCGGACTAAATTTTACTTATTTGGCCTTCTCAAAGCTATGCAAACTTTCCCACATTCAAATGAGGCTCAAAGCAACTTAGACACATTTTAAAGATATATTTAACATTATCATTCAATTCATTCACAATTATGTGGTATTCATCATTCACTATACCACTCACTAGTCTCAAACATGTATATTCATCCTTTCATAGTCTCCATAACTCTTTCATATAATAGGTCCCAGTCACAACATAAACTCATGGTATATCTATACCCCACATAATTCAATACTTATATAGCCACCCCTTTATGAGACCTTTAGTTTTTTAAAATCAACTCATATATAGCGAATTATATATATAACTAAATATGTGCATTTTCATTACATCGTTTCTAACACCCTCAATCATCAATTCCATACTAGAAGGGTATAAATATACTCAATAAACAATTGAGTATACATCACATAAATTTCAAATCTCAATACTATAATTAATAATTGCATTCATCTCAACAATAAGGGTAGCATCTCACAATAATTCACATAAATATAATAATGTATACATTCACATTCCTATCTCATTGTTCAATATCCAACCAAAACCATTTTCATACCATCACCTCACACAAAGCCACATTTGGCATATTTCTCACATAATTTTTCACTTGTTTCACCTTCTTATGAAACTCAACACATCATATACAATACAACTCAACACAATTGCATCACAATAGATCATTATATTAATATTCTATCCATAATCACTAATTCATTCTCACGTTTATAACATTCATCCTACACGAATATAATATTTATTATAATTCACAATCCATAACATAATCATTTCATACCAATTCTCGTCAAAAGATAATAATAATACTCACCATATAACATGGCATATCCAATCACACATCATATTATATACATATATAATAATTCATATTACTTATTTAATTATCCAAGTAAGCACACATTACTATTAAATTCATATATATAAAGGAAACTAAAATATATGCATCATATTAGTAAGTACTTACCAAAATACTTCCTACTTTAATAAGTGAGAGTTCTTTTAACTGTTCATATTTTCCTTATTCTTTATAACTCCTACTTATGACTATATATCAAATACATATACAACACATCTCACTTACACTCTAATTCATCCAATTCAATCCATTATCCATAGTTCAATTTATAATAAAATCATACACAAATCCCGCAACTCTGATTTCCTACAGGAATTGGTACTATGAGTCTATTTTAATACCGTTGGTAGTTATAACTTCGACAAAGACTGATATTCCATTTCCATACATCAACTCTTCTATATTACTTTCCTTGTTGACCATCCATAACAAGAATGCGATATTCATGACATTTTGGTTACCACAATTAATGTCTTTCAACTCTCAAATATATTTACTAAATAAAAGATCTAGATCATAAGTCGAGGAAGTCTCCTTACACGATTATAACTGTCTGAATATATATATAAACTATTGTTCCTTCTCTTATATTCACACATATTGTCCTTTATCTTAAAACCTTGATATGAATCACATAACTTCCATAACTTTGCTAACAAACTTTAATCCATTCCCCTCATCATTTCTTTCTTAAATAAAGTAATTTCCTCATTCTCAATTTATTTTTTACTTAAAAATCATACAACTACCTTATTTTGCGAAGACTATTCATAAATACTTGCCATATTCTTCTTTATTTGATAAATAACAATATTATCAAATAAAATAGTCACAACTAATTTAAATACTGCTAAAACCCTTATTTATAAATATCATACTCATATCTAATGTATTAATCACTCCCAATAATATAATCAAAATTTATGATATCAATACCAAATCCCAAATATTGTCTCGGTAATAGAACATTCTGCTGACTAAAATTACTAATATTTAATTTCTCAAATTCATTTTTCCTCAAAACATTGTAATATCTTTCCATTAATCAAATAAGTTCTCACTTCAATAATAATAAATGATACATAATTAGTTTTCATCAGAATGTAGCTCAATAATTCATAATCAGTACATAATTATTCCTCATCATCCTTGTTTAATATAAACAGAATTAATGTCATCATTATGTACTATTCAAACCATCAATTTATCCTTGTTAACCTCTTTCATCTCTCATGATATTATTATTTATAAAGCAATCAACACTGATGTAAGTCTAGTATAATTAAATTGCAAATCTACTTTTCAATATTGAATAATTGCCATAGTTTATCTAAAACACCTTAGAAAATTCTATAATTGTAAATTCACCAATTCTTCTCAAATTAATCTTTACTAAATCTTCAACATCCATTAAATAAGCTTCTTTCCCACTTCAAATTACATATGGTATAATCACAATTGAAATCAATAAATATGTACAATTTCTTCTTCACCTATTATCTCTATATTTTTCTACTCCCGAATATATATAACTATCTCTTTACACAATAAATTATAATACCATGATACTTTATATCCAAATTATTCTAAAAATAATACTATTCTTCTTTTAACCCCATAACTATTAAGTTCACACATTTCAAAATAGATAATAATTCTAAACAAAATCCTTATCACTTACCGCAATTAGTTGTGATCTTCCATCACTTCTTGTAAATGGACAATCTTTAATAAAGTGATCTGGTGTTCTACAATTATAACATATCCTTAGCTTAAGACCCCAACACTTTTCTAAATATTTCTTACCACCATCATTGCAATTGCATCCTGGAAATATTGTACCATCTATAGATTTACAATCAACTTTTCATCTTTTGAATTCTCTAAATTCCCTATTACATATTTCCTTCATTAGTTAGCTGAACAAATGCTCACTATATCTTTTAAATTCACTTTGTTGACACCTAAATTCTTTTAGCTTCTAAAACTCTCTCTTAAATCTCTTTTGCTTTCACTCATCAATTGTACACAGGCCTATATCATAGGAACCTAATGACAAAAGTCTAATTTATAAGGAATCTACCAAAAATTTGACAGAACTCCCCGTAACATATAGACATCTCCCTACTAATATAGGGCCAATCCTGCAAATAAACAACTACACTTCTATAAATAATCTCAATTAAGGCTCAGTTATCCACCACACTACAATTACATCTAACTGAGCATCACTAATGTACTATTATTAGTAATACATGAGCATTGGCAAAATCATAATGCATTCACATTAATCTTCACTTCATATATTTTGCTTAATCCATGACACTGCATAACTAATTCTGCTTTCATCAATACTTATTAATTCAATTTAGAATTCTTTTCGCACTCCATAATCATCATTTACTATGGTGAAATTACTAAGACTGTAAAAACCATTTTACTTTATTCTTTTATATTTCATAGTTCTCATCAACAGTGCTATCTACCTGCTTAGACTCATTCTTCTCATCTTTGAAACAATTCACTAATATATAAGAACGTACATCTTATGAAGGGGTTATAAATAGAAATTCAAGTTCATATAGAGCATGCACAGGTGTTACCAAAGAACTCACTCAGATGACTCTTCGGGGTCAATACGAGGCACTTGGTGTTTATCCATCCTAAGATATGCAACGTACATCAACTACATATTTTCTTAACTTATGCATGATATGTTATGTATGCATCATGCTTTATCATCCTGAGGAAGTCTAATCCCTACTCTGATACCACTTAATGTAGCGCCCTCTAGGTACCACATACAAGTGTCCATACATTACAACTTACACGTGGCATATGAAAAATTTTCTGAATAAAAGATAGGTATGCATAAATAAAAACTATTGTTTGATATATTTGAAAATACTTTATACAAGTATTACATAATGTTAAAATATACATTCAACACTTAATTATAAATGCCCAAATGCTATGATGATGAGGATGGAGATGTCAACACCAAGCCTGCCTTTTGACCCACCTGAGCTCACAAAAAACACTCTTCAAGCTTCTATCAACAAGCCTCAAACTAGGCTATCTATCAAAGCCTGAAAACTACAATTGCAAAAGAATGAGCTTGCGACTCAATAAATAATTATTAAAATAAATGTACATATAGTTCTTCTCAAGAACTAATTAAGAAGAAAATATTAAATAACAAATTACAAACTACACGGTCTTGAACACGCCTCTGTTCCAACCTGTGTTCTCCACTGTCCAAAATATGTAAGAGTACACGGCCATGTACCTGCCCGTATTCTATTATGCCTAAAATCACACAAACATAAAAAATATACATGGCTAAAGACACGCCCGTATATTTGCCCATGTTCAACACTGTCCAAAATCACACAAACATACATAGACATCAATACGCCCATGTCCCAAATAAAACTTACTATGTCTTAAGTACACGGTCTGAGACATGCCCGTGTCTCTACCTGTGTTTCCCACTGCCCAATAAACACATATATACACAGCTAGCAACATGCCCGTGTTTCAGTTACACGGTCTGAGACACACCCATATCTCGACCCGTGTCTTCAACCTGATAGCACATTTTACAATCTTTCAAACAATCCACAACATTTTCACAAACTCATAACATCAATAGCAATCTAACAATTGCTAACATAAACATATATGGGAGTATATACTCAATATCTACATCCCACCATAATCATCACATTCCTCTTTACAACCATAATTCTTGTATTCAACATGTATGCAAATATGGTACTCAACATGTATGTAAATATGGTGTAACAATGCATGTTTACGCAAATTAGTATCCGGCCGGAGTTCTCGACACTCATCACACACGTTTCACATATTCGTTCCTTCTTTTATAACCGTGGCCATTCCTGAGACTCTTTACCCAGCTCAGTCTCAGATCTCACACGTATATATATTTTATATGAATGGCCACATCTGAGACTCTCTGCCCAGCTCAGTCCCAGATCGTGGAGCTCAATCTCCATATACACATATTTTCCTCACATACTCACATTCCTCATATCATGCCATATGCATGTTTTTCAATCATTCTCATAACATATCAAAATGCATATGTACTATTATTTCATCATAATTCAACATCTCTTTTTATTTTCTTATCGTGAATCAAAATTCACCTTTCTTACAACAATACATATACATTATACCACACCAAGTGGCTTGCACCTCACAAGTGCTAATATTCACAATGTATCACAATACATTCTCAATCAACCAATTCATATTCTCACCAACAATATATATATATACATATTTTCATCATGCTTCCTCACAACAACACATATATATATATATATATATATATATATTCATCATGCTTCTCACAACAACATATATATATATATATTTATATCATGCTCAATAATCTTGCCACTTAAATGACATACACAAATTTAAATAACTATAGTTACCTGAAAAATCTCTACATGTAAGCATTAAACTAATAATTACTTACCTCAAATCTTTAACTCCTTTTTAAATAAAAGTTCCCCCTATTAAATAAGGTCTTCTCTAGTTCTATCAATTCCTACACATAATCATGTGCCAATTTAAACAAACAAGCATAACAATTCACCCTAACATCACAAAAGGGCAACTAGAGGCTCAAGTTCAATATACCTAAATAATTCATACATATGTCCAAAAATCTTAAAAATATTACTGAAGCTAGACCTATGAGTCTACTTCAAATTCTAACTAAAATTACTTGATTTGGATGTGTGTGGAATTAATTATGGATTTTTGATGCAACTCGGATAAAACAGGCAAAATAGAGTTGACAGCATGAGCACAAAAATATAAAACTGTTCTAGTCAGTCTTAACAGCAAAATTAGCTCTAGCTTAAAATACAAGAGTTGTAGGGAGCTCTCTGAAGTTTTCAAAATATCAAACCATGTTCAAATCAGAGATCTACAATTCTAGATATAGTTGAAATACTAATACTGAAAAACAGAGGCAGCATACCCGAATTTTCTCAACAACCAAACTCAATTAAAAATAATCAAAACACAAGTAAGCTTACTAAATTAAGACTCCAATGGATGAAAGCCTTCCTAAAACTTCCCAAAGCAATTAATTTGATCATATGAATAAGCTCACAAACTCTCTCAAAATCTTTACACTCTCTTCTCTTCCTCTTCCTCTCTAAAATCTCTACACACATAATTAAATATTGACAAATACACACACACACACGCACACACTTAGCCAATGAAAAATAACTATTTGCCCCCTTAAAGTCTCCCTTACTAATTACCCACAATCAATAATTCCATATTTATCCCCAATTAACAATTATAATAATACTTAATAATATAACAAAATATCATCCAAATATCTACTTAGTCCCTTAATGAAATGGGCATATTGCACAATAGTCCATAACTTCCAATTGTGATAATTTACTCCAAAATTTTTTTATAATCTAGTCCCTTTCTACAACTCAAGTAAATTCTTAAACTTAAATAAAGTCTAATATCTAACATGCATAAAATGCAACTCATATATCATGAATACGTATACTAGAGGGCGGGTGTTACACCTAACATATTCAGAAGCTATGATAAGTGGTGGTCGCTAGTTGTTTTTGAGGATGCCATTAGCTAACATCATCTTTTAAAATCCTAATACCTAGGTGTAGTTGCTTCTTCCTCCAATAACCCTAGAATCAGTAGGTGCAATAAAATTGCGATGGACACTCCTTATTTTTCTCATTTGCTACTCATATATTTTTGGTCAGGTTCAAAATTCAATCCGTTTTTTATTATTTTGCATTTAAATCTTTAATTAGATTTTACAAATTTCTTTTTTGTATGATTATTAGTGTTTTATTTGATAAATAATGGTGTTGATTTTTAGTGATAGTGGCGACAATAGTTGGTGTTGGGCGATGCCCTTGGTGATGATATTGATGACAATGGCAATGATTTTAGTGATAGGTGATAGTAGTGTAAATTATTATTGGGTGGTGTTTTTTAGTGGTAGTCTTTATGACAATGGTAGTGCCATTGGTGGTGATAGTATTGACGTTGACGTTGACGATGGTGGTGCCGTTGGTGGTGATGGTGGTAGCTAGTGCTGGCAAAGTAGCTCTTTTTTTTTGGTACAAAAATGAGGCAATAGTCTAACCCAACTACAGCAAAATCAGTCTTTTATATCCAACCCCAACCTGATCATGCTACACCCATGCTTTAATAGCAGTTGGAGGAGTGATCATTTGGTGGCAGCCTACATCCATATCTGACATAGCAGAAGCCTGCGTATAAATTAAGATCTATTAATTCACGTACGAATGCCAGAAATCAATCTTCTATTAATTTGTTGATTCACACGAATACTAGAAAAATAGACATTAAAATTCAAATTCAACAAGAACATGAAAATTGGAAAATTTTTTAAAGATTTTATTAATCATCAAAACTAAGACTGTCTCACCAATCTGAAAAAAAATAAATTTATAGGTTCACAAAAATAACCCTAAAAGGAATAGACCTAATCAAAACCCAATAAAAAAGTCTAACAAAATAACAATAAAATGAACATAAAACTTTAAAGCCCCCAAAATATCCTTATATAGTCAAATTTAGGCCCAAAAAGTGGCTGCGACCAGCCCACCCAACTACTATTTATATAGATTTCTGAACCAATTTCGATTTGATATATTATGGGCTATTTAACTCATCCGAAGTCAAAAGTTATAGCCCTTGAAAGTACCATTGCGCACACGGACCACACTTTTACCTTGAAATCGTTCCAAAAACTATAGAATTATTTGATCTGCATGAATATCCCACACCAACGATGCCATACAATCTGCAGCGTAGTTGGCCTCCTGATAAACATGAGCTACCTTTACCATCCAAGGTCTCTTAAGCATCTCCTTAATTAACTTAATAACTGCAGAATGGGATGATGCTTGGATAGGCTGCTCTATAGCCAAAGAAATTGCACATTGACCATCCATCTCCAACAAAATCTTTCTATACCCAAGCTCCCACGGCAAAGTGGCTCTTTTTACAGATGTTGATTGATTTTTAATTTGAAAAAGTGATGTTTTTTTTTTTGTTAATTCTTATGATAAATATATAATTAGGAATATTAAAAGTCCTTCAAGGAATTTCACAATTAGTAAATATTTTTTTTTTTAGAAAATTAAAATAATTAACCTGAATATACAATAGGTAGAGGATGGGGAAAAAGAAATTTTTAATTATTTCTTTTGCTTGCCAATAGTTTTGTAGTTTTATTTTTTATTTTTTTACTTCACTTGCTTTTAACAAACAAGTTTTGTTTGCTCTCTCAGAATTGGGGTGAATTGTCAAAATCAAATTTTTTTTGGGGTTAAATAGCTCAAAAAGTCAATTTTGGGTATATTGGATGATAGTTCGGGGGGCAAATTGCCACTTTAGCGGAGGAATCCTCCTACTTGATAAGATGTCAACTTCTTAAACTACCAATAACTAATAAAATAAAAGAGTTTTAACTCTTTAAAATCTCTCTCTAAGTGCTAGGGAAACACAAAAACATAATAATATTTTTATGCACTCACAAATAAAAATTATATGAAAGTGATAAAAATTATATTTAGAATGATTAAAATATTTTTTTGTATTCAAATTATACTTTATTTTCATGGAAAATTATTCTTTCAGAAATTTTAAGTATGAATATGTAAATAACATAATTTTTTTTTTATTGAAATGGTAGGTCCAAAATTAAAAGGGATGAAAATTAAAAATGAATTAAATCTCAAATTGAAAAAATCGGAAAAAAAATTTTTACATAAAAGATTATGATTTATTAAAAAAAATAAAAACATATTCTGTTTGAAAAAAAAATCAAACAATATTATTTGTTTGAAAAAAAAACAGTTCTATTTTTTTGTTAATACATAAAGGTTGTTTGATTGTTTTGTTTTTTTAGTGTATAATAGTATTGTTATCTTTTTATGTTTAATTAATAAAGTTAAAAATTTTTTATTTTATTAATTATTGGTAATTTAAAAGTTAATTTTAACACTTCACCAGGTAGGAAAAATTCCTCCTGCATGAATTGCATAAAAAAAAATTGTCCATTTGTAGATTAAATAATTGTGTGATATATACCTTGTTATAAATGTATGTAATAAAGAGATAATTATATAATAAAGAATAATAATAACAAAATATAAATAGAGGCCTACCAAAAGGTTAAATAGTTAAAGCTTATACCTAAGTAATTTTTAAACTTAATTTTTGAAGTGTGGTTATTGGACCTTTATAAAATTTGAATATACAACAATTTCATTGTCTATGGTTATATAATAAGGTAATTTTTTTTACCATTTATCATAAAAATGATAAATTTTCATAATTTTTTATGGATAATGGCATAAAAACTAAAATTTTAAACCTCTACAATTTTTATAAGTACAAATATATTGCTGTTGACTAATTTGAAAACATAATAAAAAAAACAATGTATATTTTATATAAAAATCTTCTTGCAAACGTATTACAATGAAACAAATAGAATTTCTAGGCAACTTGCTTGGCAACGCAAGAAAACAAGAACATACCATAATGGGACAAATCCCATATTTTTGGTTTTGTCTAAACAATCAAAATGGCTATAGCCACCCAAACAAATAAAATAATAATATATAATAATAACAATAACAACAATAAAATTTTGAATGGATTAGTTGCTTCCTTTTTTCCTTTGGTACACGAATTTCTGTATCCTCTTCAGTGCAACTTCTAGGGTCTGCTCACTCATATTAGCAAAACAAACCCTAAACCATCCTGGATCAGAGCAATGGCAAGAAGATCCTGGAGAAATATTCAGCTTTACATCCCCAATAATAGATTTCCAGAGACCCAATTCGCTTTCTGTTGTCTGTGTTTCAAGCAAAGGACTTAAATTCATCCAGCAAAACAGCCCAGCATTACCTCTCAAACACTCTATTCCAGCATTTCTCAGTCCTTCAATGATCATTTCGTACCGTTTTCTCAATCTTTGTCTGTTATTTTTTATGTAATACTTAGTAAATTCCTTGTCAGATAACATGGAAGCTAAGAGATGTTGTGTCTGTGATGAAATCAAGGTGAAGCTGGACATCCTTCTAGCTGTAGTAACAACCTTGTCATTGTAAGAATATATGGTTCCGACTCGAAAACCTGGAAGACCGAGATCTTTTGAAAGGCTATAAACAATGTGAACTCTTTCTGCTTCTTTGTATCCTCTAGCTTCAAGAACTTGAGCAATGCTTATGAATTCGGACGATGAGAAGACAGATCCTGAGTAGATTTCATCAGACACAAGATGGATGTTTTTACGTGTCACGAAATCAAGAATCTCTTCCAGGACTGATCTTTGGATTGTAGCACCTAATGGGTTCGAAGGGTTCGTTATAAGTACCCCTCTAACATTGATGTTCTTGGCTTCTGCTTCTTTGTATGCAGCTTCCAATGCTTCAGGAGTAATCTGGAAATTGTTCGAGCTGTCGCATTGAATTGGTACAATGTTTACACCAGTTCTCCACCTTAAGTCTCTATCAAATCTGTAAAACCAATAGATCCTAATGTTATATATAGATCATGGAACATGAAAACAATGTATAGTACACGGTATGGACTCTTCTTACCCTGGATAATATGGAGTTGGAACAAGCAAAGCATCACCAGGATCAGCTAAAATGAAGGTCAACAGCTCATTAGCTGCAGTTGCTCCTGCAGTTAAGACTATTCTATCAGAATCAAATTTTGCACTTCCTCCTCTAATTTCTTCCATGAAGCTTGCCATTGCCTGTGTATAAATGCATAGAACCTGTCAGAATTTTGCTCCAAGTAGTGAAAGGTTTCAAGTGATGTATCATGTAAAACAAAAAAATACCTCTCTGAAAGATTTGAGTCCATGATAATCCTGAAACAAGGCATTTTCTCTGAAGCTTAGTGATCCTTTACCCCAGTCAGATGCTTCAGAATGTTTTTCCAAGTAAGCTTCCAACAAATCAAATGAAACCTGTTCAGGAAACAAGGACAAGAATGATAATAATTAGTTACTAGAGAATATGCTTAATTTGATCTTTTTTTTTTCTGCATGCAGATCATATTCCTGAGACTTACTTGATTTTCTGCAAGTCCCATCTGAATAACTCCTGAAGGGTTTTCGTATTCGTGGTAAGGATTTTCATCGTATGCTTTCCAGCCTGAAAAGTATGGAGAATCCTCTCCATGAAACTCAGAAACTGCAATTCTTGACAGCCCAACTGTACGTTTCTCAATCTCAATACCCATAATATCGTATATTTTCTTGCAAAAGCAATAGTTTTCTTGCAAATGATAAACAAAGCTACTACTGTTATACGTGCAAAAGATAACAGAAAGATCAGGAAAAGGAAGAGATGTTGAGAATTGTTGGACGAAACCCATGTCGATAACACATATATATAGGAAGTTTCAGAGAGTTTGACATTAAAAAAAATTGGGATCAACTTACTTGGCCAAAAAATATCAATAATTGATTCTGTAAATGATGTAAGCTTGTCATGATGTCAAAAATCTCACATTTTAACAGATGCAATATTTATCTCCTGATCAACTATTCTCACTTCTGGCACCTAAAAGTGACAGAACTTTCATTATCTCATCTCAATCCTCATAACATCCACATCAAATATGGTGGTTGAGAGGGGTTGGGGGTGAGCCCCCATCTCTATTGCTTCATACCGCGTATTGGCAGAAAAATAATAAAATAAAAATAAAAATTAGATGTACCTTAAGTCTTTTAATGAGAAAAATTTAAGTAGTTTAGTGGTAAAAAATTCGATTCAAAACATTAAGAAATTATAAATGTAATATATAATATATTTTTTTCGTTTAAAGAAGGCATAATTTTTTCATGTTTCATTATCCATACACAAAGTTGAGTTTAGAATTTTATTTAAAAAAATTAAAACTATTTGCCACTTGAATCAACATTTGTTAGTGATATCATTTATTTTTATTATTCGGTTCAATTTTTTCCCTATATATTTGCTAGTAACAAGTTTATGATCATAATATAGGATTCCTTCATTTAAACAGTAGGCTGCTTGTGATGGTTTTTTTTTTAGTTAATTAAATGCTGCTTATTGTTTCATAGAGTCCCAAAATCACTTAACTTGGTATCACTAATTTATTTCTTTTACTGAAACTAATTAAAATGATTCATCAAAGAAATCCATACATTTGGGTGCTAAATATTTCAAGAGATCAAGGAATATTTCCGCTCTGATGGTTTGACAAAGATACTTATTAATTTACACAAGATTTAAGATTCTGATTTTTTGGAACTTTAGACAGACAAAAGCTTTAAGAAGGTTTTATGGACCCACTTCTTATTGAAGGACGTCACCCATCAACCAATCACGTGGAGTCTCAAGATAAAGAAAATAATCAAGCTATGGTTATTTTCCCTAATACAGCAAATCTGAAGAGTAATTCTTGGAGCTAAAAGAGCTATCAAAATGGTAAGACAACAACAGTCTAGTAACAACGACAGGGAGATGTAATTCAAATTTTGTATGATTTATCTTTCTATGTATATCTTCCTACCGTTGTAAAACAAAACTCCTTTATATATGACTTTGAATTCTCTTCTTCTCACGTAAAGAAAAAGAGAACTTGTTCTATAAAAAATCTCGTCCAATTTCAAATCTTCTTTATGGTATCAGAGCTATTGTGAGAACAAGAGAGCTCTATATTTATTTATTTATTTTTTCAATGGCTTCCACAATCTCTTTAAATGTTGCCGACTTTGTTACTCTTAAACTTACACCAAAAAATTACCTACTTTGGAGTGAACAATTACTTGCTCTTGCAGAAAGTCAAGATATGGTGGGACTTCTCACAAGCGAAAAAGTAAAACCAGCTATGTATACCACTATTACAGACAACAGCTCAACTAAAGAAGCTGAAACACAACGGATCTCAGAAGAGTATCTCAAATGGCAAAAAGAAGATCGTCTCCTATGTGGGTGGATCATCGGAACACTCACAGAAGAAGCCTTAGGCCTTTTCATTGGTCTAGAATCATCACAATCAGTTTGGAATGCCCTGAAGAAAGCATATGCTCAAGATTCTCAAGAACGAGAATTCACTCTTCGCCAGCAACTCACATATCTCAAAAAAGAATCAAATCGGTCCTTGGCATAACATTTGTGAAAATTTAAAAGTATTGCAGCCATAGGCAGTCCAGTACCTGACAAGGTGAAAGTCTATTCCTTACTTGCCAATCTTGGCTCAAAGTATGAATCTTTCACAACTGCAATGCTCAAACCTCCCATGCCATCTTATTCAGAGGTAGTATCACTCCTACAGGGATTCGAACAAAGAAACTTATGGATTGAAACATCCAATTCACCGGTGTATGCTTTTTATAGGCAACGTAATTCAAACCAGCAACGAACTGACAACAATTGCAATCGCCAAAACAATCAATTCACATCAAAAGGTAAAGGCTTTCAAGCTACTAATAATAATTTTCAGTACCTAAATTATGCAGGGAACAATTCAGAGACATAACAACAGTCATAAATAGACACCAATCGAACTTTCTGACCACCACCTCCTGGTAAACGATGAATGACAAGTACAGAGAGAGAGATGTACAAGAATAAAACTTGTCAGCTCTGTGGGAAACCTGGACATATTGCCAAAATCTGTTGGAGCCTACCAGTGAACAATGATGAACTTCCTCAAGCTCTTGCTGTACTCACTATAGATACATCCATTGCAGATACAGAATGGACAACGGACACTGGCGCTTCAAACCATATGACTGCACATTCAAGTATGCTTCATAATCTTAAAAAATATGTTGGCCATAATTTTGTTTTCATTGGTGATGGTTCACTGTTTGGTAAAAAATTTTGCAAGTATACAGAATCGACAAGTAGTACAAAAGATATCGTTCCCACAGAGATTTTAATCTATCCACCTATCAATTTACTTCTAATTGTTTAAAGCTCCCAAGAATAGTGATTAGTTTAACTATAATTGACTACAACTGAACTAATAATAAATCTAATTCTGAAATCAATTAACCAAAACAACCATTAGAAAATCAATTCACCTCACACTCATTAACCAATTTCCCTTCCCTTAACTCCAATATTCATGTAAATCCTGAGTTATCTAAAATGATAATTACCTCTCTCAAGGTTGACTATACTACCTTGCACCCCTTTAATTAAAATCATACAAATCAATTCTCATTGCAATTGCAAACCTTAATCAATTTAATAATAGAGTTTAATCTAAACTCTTAAGGACATAAATCAATTCAATCTATCTCTAGCAATGAATCAATTACGTTTATATTTATAGTTCCACTAAGATTGTCATCTCTCAATGTATAATCTTAATTTAAATCATGTCAATGCTGGCCAAACACAAACAAGCATTAATCTCAATAAACATAATTGATTCATTACTAGAGATAGATTGAATTGATTTATGTCTTCAAGAGTGGAAATTAAACTTTGTCATTAAATTGATTAGGGTTTGCAATTGCAATGAGAATTGAATTGTTTGACCTTAATTAAAGGAGTGCAAGGTAGTATAGTCAACCTTGAGAGAGGTGACTATCATTTTAGATAACTCAGAATTTGTATGAATAATTGAAGTTAAGGGAAGGGAATTGATTAATGAGTGTGAAGTGAATTAATTTCCTAATGGTTGTTTTAGAATTGGTTAATTGATTACAAAATTTGGATTTATAGTTTATTTAGTTTTAGTTAATTATAATTAAATTGATCATTATAATTGGACGCTTTAAACAATTAGAGATAAATTAATAGGTAGCTAGATTAAAATCTCTGTGGGAACGATATCTTTTGTACTACTTGTCGATTCTGTATACTTGCAGAGTTTACCGCAAATAAGTTTTTGGCGCTATTGTCGGGGATTGCGATCTAACACCATAGTTGATTGTATTTCTTTTGGATTAAAGTAAAGTTCTTTTTCGTTATTTAATTCTTGTTTTGATTTTAGGTGTATGCATAATACCCCACGATCAGGAAAGGAGAAGCTTACATACGTGCCAGAACTTACCAAGTTAGAGAAATCAACTAGGAAACAGACAAAGAGCAAATCAAAAGACAAAGCACAACTAGTAGAGCCAATTAAGATGGCTGACAATGATGAGAACAACAACAATAGGGTGGTCAATGCGCAGGCAGATAATAGGGTTCTGTTGGACACATCTATGTCAGGATTGGGTGGTACATAACGTAGCATTACCAGGCCATCTATAAATTCCAACAACTTCAAGATCAAGCCATCCTTGATTCAGATGATTTAGAATATGGTTCAATTCTTTAGCATGGCTAAGGAGGATCCTAATGACCACATTGCTGAATTTTTGGAGCTCTGTGACACCAT
>CATIWO010249851.1:0-10167 GCA_949673435.1 Macaranga tanarius | reverse complement strand
AAAAAATGAGTAAATGAGAAAGAGATGAATTTATATGTCCTCAAGGATTGCCTTAATTTCCAGCTATCATGATCTGCAATTTGACATAGTTCAATCATTTGATTTGCTAAACATGTAATGAGTAACAAAATCCTTTTGTCTGTAAAAAATGTGCAGATCAGATTTAGGCAGCAAATCAGGTTTCTGATAAGAGACAAATTCAGCTTTCCAAATTAGACTATGCACAGAAGTTACTTATGGACAATGTATGAACTTTTTGCTATTTTTGTGCATGTGTATTTTAGTACCCGAGAAAGTAAAGTTTATCTCTTTCTAATCATATAAAAAGTTGTAGACATTGGTTCACTCAAAAATTACTTTGCCACCAAAAATTTTTTGCCAGCTAAATTAAAAAATATGCATGAAAATATATTTGATGAGACAAAAAAGCCACTTTTTATTTTTTAAATAAATTTATACAAATTAGACACAAAGGACAAAAGATTTGAGCTCCCAAGAAAAGTCACTTGACTTAACTATCCTTACAATAATTTTCTAATTACCATTTTGTCCTTAGATTCTCTACTTGAGCTTGAGCAATTTTCATGGGCTTGAACTTGATGGACTGTGGCTTCTTGGGCTTGATTGACATTAGCTTTGAACTCAATGGTCCTTATCTCTTTCACAAATTACTTAAAACAAATTAGTACCCAATTTTTATCAACATTATGTTATTATCAAAATTGAGGTTGTAACCTTTAGTCAACAATCTCCCCCTTTTTGATAATGATAAAACCTTGGTAAAAATTTACACAAAACAAAATGAAGTTCAAGAAATGTGATGTCGATGAATGTTGTTATATGCAATGAATGATTTCTCCACTTTACTCTATGCATAAAATAAAATAATGCTCCCTCTAATTCTATGCCTGATTTAAAAAATTAAAAACATAGGCCTTCCAAGAATTCTGCAGACAACTTTTAGACTGATAAAAATATTAAACAGAAATTAAAATTTAAGCACAAGTCTACCAAGCTAATTTGCAGTTAAGCTAATGTGACCAAAATTATTCATGCAGAATCAAGCACAAGAGATTCTACTCATTGAACAAATAGGCTATCAAGAATTACAAGGCAATGAGCAGAAGTACATATCAAGAAATAGACAACTATCAATCGAAAAAGAATATTCAAGACATAACAAGCAACAAGACACAATGCATTTAACACCAATAAAGCATAATAGATTAAAAACAACAATAGGCATAGGCAATAGGCAAATAGCAATACTAATAGGCAAATAACAATACTACTACTACTCCCCCTTTTTATCATTAGCAAAAAGGAACACACAAAAGGATAAACACCAATCATAAACATATAAAATAAGAAGAGGTCCATAATGCCATAAAAATATCATAACTTAAATAAATGTTCTGTGAAGCTAACTAGAACCTAGACGTCCTCAGGTTTGTCTTTGGAGCCAACATCTACAGGTTTGACAGGTTTGGAGCAAAGGACAGAGCTAATTTGAGTGATGCATTTAGGTACTGAAGGAGGCTTGGAAGAGGAGGCTTTCATTTTAGCAGTGTTGGACTTAGTTGAGGCAGAGGGATTTAAGACAGCTGGTGGCTTGGAAGAGGTAGAAATAAGGGCAGATTCAGTCTGCCGAGCAGAAGAAATAGATTGAGGAACCACAAATGGAACTGGGGCATGTGAGGAGTGAGCAGGCTTGGTTTCAAATAGGAAAGCAGACAGTGCCACGTGATAAGCTTGGACATGAGTCTCAAGTGAATGGGTCACAACATTGATCAGCTTAGCCCTAGCAGCTTCCATACTCTAATTCTCTGCAGCTCTAGCCAGATGAAGTAAAGGATCAAGAGAATTGTTGGCTGCAAGTAGGGGTACTGAAGGTAATTTACTTGGTGAGGCTGATCTGGATGAGGAAGCTAATTTGGAATTAAAGACTGATTTGGAATAGGAAGCAGATTTTTGTGGAAGGTTAAGATCTAGGAGCTTATCCGCAGAAGAGTTCTCAGAAATAGATTTTTCTGTGGAGCTGTGTTCACCGGATTCCTCAGAATGAGTAGAGGCTGATTTCTGTGCAGATTTCGTAGAGCTTCCACTTTCTACAGATTTGTTTGGGGATACTCTCTTCATCACTATCAGCCACTTTCTTCTTTTCTTGCTTTACCCTTTTTGTTTTCACCATAAAACTATTAGAGATCTTATTAGAATCACCCATTGGCAAAAACATTTCTTCCCTCAAATCCACTTTAAGAAATTCAAATAGAGGGGTAAGCAACATAGCATAAAGCAATCCTTTTGCTTTTGTTATACTAGTCATAAAACCCATCATGAGGTAGCAAAGATTAAGCCTAATGTCATTCATCAAGTGCCATATCAAACAAAGCTCTATGCTACTCACATAATCATAGCTTATGGCTTTGGGTACAAGGAAGTAGCTTATGAACTTGTGTGCAATCCGGAGGCCGGTCTTTAAAGTGGCAGAACTCACAGTTTCATTCTCGACCGATTTAGGATTTTCAGTCACTTCCCTTTTGAACTTCTTTTCATTATAATCGGGGGCTTTCTTCAAATCTACCTTCCTTGTAATTCGATTCCCTTTGTTGGGAATTTGATAGGCTTTCTCAAAATCACTCAGAGTCACTATATAACCCTTCCTATTTAAGATAATCTTGAATTTTTCATCGTTAATTGTCTTAATCGACCCATAAAATTGCATCATAAGTCTTTTATACACTACCGATTTTATCTTTATAAACTCAACCCATTTCTGAAATTTAAACCATCCATGAAAAGGGTACTCACTTGATTTGAAATACTCCTAATCGATAAACTTGGGAGAGATGATTTTGTTATTTGAATGTTTCATCTCCACTCCTTTTGCTTTGATAGTGTCATCTACCATTTTCTTGGCCCTCTTTAAGCTTTCTGACTCCTTGGATTTCATGGGTTTCTTGCCTTTTGATTCCATCAGTTTTTTACTTTTTGATTTCATTGGTTTCTTGCCTTTTGATTCCATCAGTTTCTTGCCTTTTGATTCGATTTTGATCTTCTTTCTAATCCTTTCGGTGCTCTCGAATGAAGAGGATGCTGATCTTTTGGCCATTTTTGATATTTTCAGTATTCTGGATGAAGGGTGAAAAGCGACAGTTTTTTATTTTTGTAGAAGAGAAATTGAGAGTTTTAATTTGGAAAAAGAAGATGGTTGAATATTATAATAGGAAAATGAAGAAGGCTTTTGTTTAAAAGAAAGATGAACGGGTTCCAAGAAGGGGTATAATGGTGAAAAAAAATTTACACAGCTACCCAAGTATATAGGCTCCAAAACCGAAAACCTTAGGAAATCTAAGTGAACAAGTTAACTACAAAGAATAAAAAATTAAGCCTTGTCAATTTATACATGCATATAAAGACCTTCCACCTGCTTTATGAGAGAATGATGGGTATTGTCCACTGGGTAGTTATGAAAACTAGCGGTTTTCAAAATAAAAAAAGAGTCATGATTATTAGAAGCACCTTTTGAATATTTTAATATTTTGCTTGACCCAATAATTTATGGTAACAGTAACAAAAAAAAAATGGTAGCTAGCAACACTCATGGTGTATGGCGGTTACCAAGAAAAAGTAGATATGACAATGTGGTCATTTTGAATTAAAAAAAAATACCTTGCCCGAGAAACGATGAGAGCAAATTAACTTTTGTAAGAAATAATTATGACACACATAACTCAATGCAAATTACTTAAATTACACTCGTGCATTAAAATATTTAATTTCTATAAAATATTCAATCAAATAAAACGTATACTGCATACTTCTAGGAAGGCACCAAAAGATAACAAGGTAATAAAATAAAATGATGAAAATAAAATAAAATAAACAAAATGAAATAAAATAAGATAAAGTGAAAAAGAACTACTGTAACGTAAATGAAAGAAGAAATGAGAGTTTGCATGAATATGCATGAAAAATGCATAATGACAAAATTAAAAATGCAAGTATGCATGCACAAACAAATGAAGAAGATATTAATATACATAATGAAAGATGTGGTACAAAATGACTAAGCAAGCATGAGTAAAGACTGCAGTTAGTGAAAAAACAATATGAAACTTTAAGACTCAAGATTCATCAAACCCAACTCTCTTTTAATTTTATAAAATTGATCTTCACTTAAAGGCTTTGTAAAGATGTCAGCAAGCTAATTTTCAAAATAAATAAAGATCAGTTTGATGTCCCTATTTTGAACATGGTCTATTATGAAATGATTACTAATCTCTATATGCTTTGTCCTTGAATTCAACATAGGATTTTTGGACAAGTTTATGGTACTAGTGTTATCACACAAGATAGGAATGTGAGTGTACCTCAAACTATAGTCCTCTAGCTCTTGCTTGATCCATAAAATTTGAGTTACACGACTTATGGCCGCTATGTATTCAGCTTCAGCATTAGATAGAGTAACTGAGGTTTGATTTTTGCTAAACCATGAAACTAGAGCATTCCCCAAGAATTGGCATGTGCCCGATGTGCTTTTTCGATCAACTCTACTTCCTGTAAAGTCAGCATTACTAGATCCTATAAGATCAAATGAAGTGTCTTTAGGGTACCAAAGACCTAAGTCTTGAGTTCCCACAAGATACCTCATGATCCTTTTAACAACTATCAAATGTAACTCTTTAGGATTAGCTTGAAATCTTGCATATAAGCACATACTAAAATGAATATTAGGCCTACTTTCCATAAGATAGAGTAAAGAGCCAATCATACCTCGGTATATCTTGATATCAACATCTTTACCTTTTTCATCCTTCTCCAACTTGGTGGTTGCACTCATAGGGGTCTTACTAATTTTAGCTTCAGACATCTTAAATTTCTTTAACAGCTCCCTGATATACTTGGACTAATTTATGAAGACACTATCCTCACATTGTTTAATTTGTAAACCCAAAAAGAAATTTATTTCTCCTATCATACTTATTTCAAACTCGCCCATCATCATTTCAGTAAACTGTTTGCACATGTTCCCATCAGTAGCTCTAAAAATAATGTCATCTATATAGATTTGGACTATCAGAATGCTCTCAAGCTAATTTTTGGTAAAGAGTGTTTTGTCCACCTTTCCCATTGAAAATCTTTTATCTAACAAAAACTTGCTTAGCCTCTCATACCATGCTCTAGGAGCTTGTTTGAGACTATACAAGGCTTTTATTAGCTTGTAAACAAAATCAGGTTTCTCATGGTCTTTAAATCCGGGGGGCTGATTGACGTACACTTCTTCATTTAAGTACCCATTGAGAAAGGCACTCTTCACATCCATCTGATATAGCTTGAAGTTCTTGAGGCAAGCAAATGCACAAAGGATCCTTATTACTTCAAGTCTAGCAACCGGTGCAAAAGTCTCATAAAAGTCTATTCCCTCTTCTTGGTTGTAACCTTTAGCAATAAGTCTGGCTTTGTTCCTTGTCACATTTCCATGCTCATCTAACTTATTCCTAAAGACCTACTTTGTTTCTATAATAGTATGATTCTTTAGCTTGGGAACTAATTTCCAGACACTTATTCTTTCAAACTGATTTAGTTCTTCCTATATGGCTAGAATCTAACTTTCATCTTACTGGGCTTCATCAACAGTCTTTGGCTCTATCTTAGAGACATAAGCTACATTTTCAATCATCTTCTTGAAGTTACTTCGTATGGTAACCTTGCTTGAAGGACTTGTTAAGAGATTGTCCTTTGATTGATGTCTGTGGTACCTCCATTCCTCTAGTAGCTCTCTTTTAGGATTTCTTTGATTTTTTTCAGTCTTATTTGCTTGGGGTTCCAATATGAGCTCAGGCTAATTGTTAGGATTTTCTTCATACTGATTTTGTTCAGTTACATCAGCTTCTTGATCTTGTGTGATCTCTTGTTCTTCAGTCTCTTCACTTTATTTCTCTTGCTCTTGTCTAAAGTTTTCATCACATGTAAGAAAGTCATCAATAATATCTCTACTTGGTAGAGTTTGGTTAGTCTCTTTGAATACTACATGAATTGACTCTTCAACACAAAGTGTTCTTTTATTGAAAACCCTATAAGCCTTACTATGTTCAAAATATCTAAGAAAAATTCCTTCATCTAATTTTGCATCAAATTTATCAAGAAGACTTTTCTTGTTATTATGAACAAAGCACTTGCATTCAAAGATCTTAAAGTAGCTTATATTAAGTTTCTTACCTTTCCAGAGTTCATAAGGAGTCTTTTTCAAGGTAGATCTTACCAATGCTCTATTCAAGATGTAACATGATGTGTTAATAGCTTCAGCCCAGAAGTATTTTAGTAAATTAGCTTCATTGAGCATTGTCCGAGCCATTTCTTATAAAATTCTATTTTTCCTTTCCACCACACCATTTTGCTGAGGTGTCCTTGGAGCTGAGAAGTTGTGTGTTATTCCAAACTCATCACAGAATTCCTCAAATAGCTTGTTCTCAAACTCTTTTCCATGATCACTTTGAATCATTGTGATGTTGTAGGGTTTTTGATTTTAAAGTTTCTTGCACAGACTAGAAAACTTGTTAAAAGCCTCATCCTTATGTGCTAGGAAGAGGGTCCATGTGAATCTTAAATAGTCATCAATAATAACCAATGCATATGATTTTTCTCCTGAGCTAGATGGTGAAACCGGACCAAATCGATCTAAATGCAATAATTCAAGAGGTTTGGTTGTCAAGACTGACCCTTTTGATTTAAAAGAAGATCTTGTTTGTTTGCCCAATTGACAAGCATCACAAACACTATCTTTTTCAAATTTCAGCTTCAGTAGTCCATTTACAAGCTCATTTTTAGATAGTTTAGAAATTAAATTCATGCTTGCATGAATAAGTCTTCTATACCAAATCCAACTATCATCATCTATAGAAGATAGACATAGATTGCTAGCATGATCTAATTTCTTAAAGTCAACCAAGTAAATATTTTTAACTCTATTCCCAACAAAAAGAGTTTGATTATCATGCAAGCTTTGAACTTCACAATGAGTGGGTTCAAAGATGACTCTATTATTCTTGTTACACAGTTGACTCACAGTCATAAGATTGAACTTTAAACCAGAAACCAAAGATACCTCTTCAATTGATGGATTTGTGCCAACTGTTTCAAGTCCCATAATTTTAGCTTTGTTGTCATCTCCAAAGCTAACTGTTCCTTTATTCTACATTTTCAGTTGGGTGAACTTTGTCCTATCACCCGTCATATGCCTAGAGCAAGCACTATCCATATACCACTTGTTGTGCGCATCCTTTCTCCTTAAACATACCTGCAATCAGATCACTTATTCTTAGGTACCCAAACTAGTATGGGTCCTGTCAGGTTAGTTTCTGAAATCTGCCTAGTTTCTTTTGGTACCCAGACAAAATTAGCTTTGGAAGCATTTTTCCTAAAAGCATAAAATTTCACAATGTGACCAGAATAATTGCAATAGAAACATGTAGCATGAGAATGTGATGAAGATGATGCTTTAACAAAGTAGTTTTCATGCTTCTTAGTTCTAGCAACATTCTCATATCCTAGTCCTTGTCTTCCATTTGCAAAGAGTTAATTGCCTAAGAGAGCATTAAGATTTTATTTTCCCTTAGTGAGTTTCTCAAGGTCTTTAGTTAGACCATCTACTCTCTCTTGTAACTCTTCATTCTCTTGCAAGAGAACAAGATTTACATCAAAGGTAGTTTCAAGTTCCTTTTTTAAGGAATCAGCTTGAGACACAGTATGGTCTAGTTTTTTAGAAGCTTCAGCAAAGAGATTTTGAGCATGCAATTTTTTTCTTTGACTTTATTAAATTCAGCTTCAGAGATATCACACATGCAAGTTTCCTTTTCAGATTTTACATTCTTGAGTTCTTTCTTAAGTGAACTATACTTTTTGGTCAAGGCTCTGAATTCCTTGTACTGTTCACTAAAGGTACATTCAAGTTCATCATAAGAGATGGGTTCAGAAGAATTTACCTCATGAGTTGATTTTGTACTCATGTCAGCTTCAGTCTCCGTATCAACTTACGATTCACAAATCTCTTTATCTTCCTTTTCTATTAAGCATTGATTTACAACTTCCTTCCCATCTTGCTCCTCATCACATGAGCTAGATTCATCACTGTCACTCCGAGTAGTAACCATTACCTTCTTGAGCTTCTCTTTCTTTATTTTCTTTTTCAGTTTAGGACAATTAGCTAGCAAATGTCCTGGTTTATTACATTCGAAGCAAATGATTTCTGTGGTCTCCTTTTTGGTCTGGTAGTATAAGTTTGGCTTGAACATTCTCTTCATATTCTTCTCGTGTGTCCTTCCACCTCTTTTGAATATTTTCTTGAATCTCCTTATGATTAGTGCCAGTTCTTCATCATCGGAGCTGGTTGAGTTTTCTGAGCCTGATTCCATCTTCAAAGTGATGTCTCCTCTTTTTTTCTTCTTTGCAAAGGTGTCCTTAGACTTGCCTTTCATCATCATCTCATGAGTGAGAAGAGACCCAATTAGCTCGTCATAGGAATAGTTTCACAGATCTTTAGCTTCGTAGAGAACAGTCACTTTAGTTTTCCATTTTTTAAATAGGGATCTAAGAATCTTCTTCACCATTTCTTCATCTGTGAGATTTCTTCCATGATTATTGAGTGAGTTAGCAATCTCACTAAATCGGGTGTTCAATGAAGAAATAGTTTCACCAGGCTTTATGGAAAACAGTTCATAATCTCGCCACAGCAGATTAATTTTGGACTCTTTGACTTGATTTGTTCCTTTATAGGTTACTTTAAGTTTGTCCCACACCTGTTTGGCTAAAGTACATATTGAGATTCTGTTGTATTCATTCACATCAAGAGCACAATGAAGCATGTTAAGAGCCTTGGCATTTAGTTGGCCTAATTTCCAATGAGCTTCAGAATATTCTGACTTAAGTATTAGAATTTCTTTTCCTTCAGCATCTTTTTTAGTAGGAATAGCAGGTCCTCTAAGAATAATTTTTTAGTATTCAATATCCACAGCTTGAATAAAAGTTTTCATTCTATTTTTTCAATAATCAAAATTGGTTCCATCGAAAAGAGGTGGTCTAGAAATAGAGTTTTCCTCGGGAAGCCCGGAGGCACAAGGAACAGCACTCGAGCTAGCAGCCATATGGATCTATCAGTAGGATAAACCCATTCTGATACTAATTGTTAGGTCCGTTAGGCTGCTCAAGAGGGGGTGAATTGAGCTTTTCAAACTATTTTGAAACTAAAAACTAATTTAACCAGATCAAACTAAAATATGGAAGCTTAAAATAGAGTACATATTCAACAAACTTGTGAACACAATTTTAAGAGTAGGAGAACCGGTTTTATGAATCAATTTAAATCAAGTGTAGAATGAAGGTAAGTTAAATAAGTTAATTCATTTTTGCAAACATCATAATAACATATGAGAGAGTAAAGAGATGAAGGAGAAATCAATACACACAGGATTTTATCATGGTTCGGCTCCATATGCCTACATCCACTTTCCAAGGACTTACCCTTAAGATTTTTTACTAGTTAAAGTGATCTCTTTTCAACTGGTAAGAGATAAACTGTTTACAGCCTTAGTACTAACATTTCCTAAGCTGCTACCCTTACTAGTTTTCTAGCTTCAGCAACTAATTCCAGCTAGTCTTTCCCTCACAGCTCTAGCAAACTGTATACAACACTAGTTTTGCCTAGATCCAGTAACTCTGTAAACTGGTTTTGATAAGCTCCAATAACTTTTGCAAACTAGTTTTGACAGCCCCATCATTTATGCACCCATTTCCCTCTAAATGGTACTTTCAACGATTCAAGAACAAGATGAAGATGCGTGTTTGTCTCTCTCACTCGAGCAAAGATAATACACTTGAAGCCTATGGACAAAAAGAGAGAATATGACTATCAAGGAAGCTCAAAGATAATTTTTCAAAACATTAACATGCAGCTCCAGCAACCATATTTTTGAGAGGAGAAGAAGAACTCCATCAACTCTGAAAAACTCTCTCAAAGTTTTGCTCTCACACACACACTTAAAAAAATGAGTAAATGAGAAAGAGATGAATTTATATGTCCTCAAGGATTGCCTTAATTTCCAGCTATCATGATCTGCAATTTGACATAGTTCAATCATTTGATTTGCTAAACATGTAATGAGTAACAAA
>CATIWO010249812.1:0-37783 GCA_949673435.1 Macaranga tanarius | reverse complement strand
ATAAACTATTATCATATTAGCTTTATTGATATAGTTAGTGGAGTTAGTAGAGAGAGCTAAGTCATAACTTCATTTGCACAAGTTAGAGAGAATTTTTGATATCAAGGAAAATGAGAGAAAAGGATTGAGAGAGTCTTCTTCCTTCTTCTTCTTCAAGTGTAGAGAAATAAGAAATACACAAGTGTTGTGTACTTTCTAAAAGGTCCATCATCCATTGAAAGCTTTGTCCCATACATCCTTGCTTGGTGAAGCTCTTGCAAGCACCTTGGGTCTACAAGAGGGGCGTGTGGCTTGAGCATCTCCAACCTTAGGAATCCTCCTTGCCAACCCGTATGTATCAAGCTAGATGCTTCACATTTAGGAAGCTTGGAGCTTGTAGATCAACACTAACCAAAGCTTACTGAGCATGCTACCAAGTAAGGAGTTATGGAAGTATTACTAAATCCCTTAGTTGCTATGTCTTGTTTTTAAAAGCATGATTTGGTTGACTTATTGATGGCATGTTGTTCTTGATACATGTTTAGTTATGTATTTGCATGTGATAAAGATCTATAGGCTTGGAAGTATTTTATGTTTGATGCAAATATTGCATACAATGAAAAATTTTAAATTCCGCATTTTCATTATTCCTCTACACACTTTCCTTTACAAGTTTATTTAAGGGTATTATTAAGAATTAGAGTTTTCCTTCGCTTGGCTGATGAATGATCCTTGGCAAAGACATCAATATTTCATACGGATTTAGTACAAATTAACCACATTCGTATCATTTGGTATTAGAGCTTTGGCTTATTAATCAAATATGTATCTTTATTATTCCTTATGTTTTCATATTATTTTCAATTTGGTTCCTTTAAATTCATTTTCCTTATTAATTTTAAAGTCAAATTCATTTTTCTTATTGCTCTCCTTCTTATCAAAGCTTCAATTCATTTTTCATCCTTAAAACACATCAAAATTCATTTCTTTACTCTTGTTTGTGCTATATTTATTTTTTATACCAATGTGAGTTAGAATTTCAATTTGGTCATGAGTTAGCATTAGATATATGGAAAAAAAAGGAAAACAAGTTGTGAATTATGTTCAAATTAATTGATTAAAGTTGAATTCAAATTGGCCAAAACATTCTGAATTCATTTTTGATTGCTAAATTCAAATTCTTTTCCATATTTCAATTCTGAATTCTTCTTTAGTTGCATTTGGGATAGGTTAAACATTTATTCCAAAGTTTCTTATTTTCATCTTGTTTGGATATCGTTTTGATTTGTTGCATTTTCTTTGGTTCCTAAAGTCAAGATTAAGTTTAATTTTTGCTTTGTTTGTGTCATATTGAGTCTAATTTGATATATAGTAACTTAAGTTCTATAAGAACTATAAGAGAAAAATTTGAGGGTAAACACATCATTGAGTGAAACACAAGCATTGAGTGACATCTTTTGAGTGCAAACACGTGAGGGAGTGTTATTGGGAGGTTTTCTCTTATTTTTGTTGTCTTTGTTTTTAACATGGCGAATTTGAAGGAAGTTAAAAAAGACCTCGAATGGAAGCTTTTTATGAGGGCAATGTAAGATAAGATGAACTAATTATTGACTAGCCATCAAGAGGTTCAAGAGTGGATAGAGAGGATGGAACGAGGTCAAACCACCATTACCACCAACATCAACAATACCAACAATACAAATCAAGCCACACCTAGGTAAGCTTGTATGGGAAGATGGCATGATGAAGATGAAAAGTCCATTGATGAGAATATTCAACGACGTAAAAGGCAAGATAGCAACCTTGGGAGTATGAAGATAAAGATACCTCCTTTCCATGGAAAGAGTGATCCCGAAGCATACCTAGCATAGGAACAGAAGGTAAACTTTTTATTTGAGTGTCATAACTATTCCAATGAGAAGAAGGTAAAGCTTGCTACTATTAAATTCATGGACTATGCATTGGTTTGGTAGGACCAACTATTAGTTTTAAGGAGGCGTTATAGAGAAGACTCTATTTCTACATGGTGAGAGATAAAGACTATTATACACAAGAGATTTTTGCTAACTCATTTTTATAGAAATTTATATAATTTTGACGGCATTGAAAAAGGAAGAGGAGATAGAGATTGATTTTATGGAGGTTATGATGTTAGGAATCATGGAGATAATGATATTGATTAACATTTGGGAAGACATCTTAAAAGAAAGCACTCGAGGTATAACTCTAATTTTTGTTCATTTTTTAAGAGTTAGAGCGATAAAGATGATAGACCCATTGTTGAGACTAAAATAGAAAAGTTTAAAGATAAAAGTGAAAATCTACTTAGTCAAATTAATGATATTGGGTGTCTTGAATGTCTTGGATATAGTTATGTTGAATGTGAATGTCTTAAAAGAAAGGTGATGACCGTTGATAAGGAGAGTAGTACTAATATTGGAATGGAGTTGAGTGATTATGAGAAGAAATATAAGGATCAATTGTGTGTTAAAATACATTATCAAACTTATGAAATTGAGAGTGAAGAAGAAAATGAGCTAAACATTAAATATGAGTTGAGTGAGCAAGGTGAGGAAAATGGGAAACACTTAGTGATAGAAAATAAGTAAGGCATGAGTGAAAAGGAAGTTTATGCACAAAAAAAGGAGCTAGAGATTAAGAGCATCATAAAGAATAAGGAGTTAATGATTTATCACGATTATCCTAACAACTTTAATCATTATTTTCCAGTGTTTTAAAAGTTCTTTTGTAAGATTTTAAGCATTGAAGATCCATTTGATGATATTGTTGAGATACCTTATGCTTATAAGGTCAAGAATGCTTTTGAAAATTTCATTCCTAGAGTAAAGTTAAAAATGAAGCATCAAGAATTCCTTGCATATGAGTTATTAAAGACAACTTCTACATTTCAAATGCACAATCAAGTTCAAGTTGTTCTAAAATTGATTGTATGTATCATTACTTCAAAGGAGGCATTTTCAACCAAAGAGTTTATATTTGATCTTGGAGGATTTATGGATTTATCAACCTTAGAAGATGGGTTAGATTCGAGGATGAATCTTTATGAGGAATGAGGGAATGATACGAACCAAGCAAGCATTGACCATGAAGATCTACTTAAGTATGACGGTCCAATGACTAGATCACACATGAAGAAGTTTAAGGATGCATTGGGAGTATTCCTGAAGAAATAGATCATGCTTGAAATGGAGAATTAAAGTGCAAGTGCAAATGGAGCTCAATTGAGTGCATTTGGAGGCAGATTGGAAAAAGGGCAAAATCATCAATTTTACACATTAATTTCATATTCTAACCTTCAAAATAAAGAGTTCATGTCAAACTCTTTAAGTGAAGCAAGTTTTACTTAATTTGCATAAAGTGCATTTTTAAAAGTTCTAGAAAGTTCTACGAGCTGTTAAGAGAATTCATAAGATACCAAGAATCTTTCTAGAAGGTTTTCATGTAAAGGAGTCCTAAACAAGTAGAGAGTGACATTTTATGCATTTAAAAAGGAGTATTTGAAGACTTAGTCAAAGTTTGCAAATCTTTCTATTTTGCTTATTTATCATTAGTTGTCATAGTTATCATTATTATTCCTAATTTATAATAAGTGTGGAGATTAGTGTTTCCTAGTTCATATAGGATTTATTTTACTTATTTTTCTTATTTAGGAGTGTTAATTAGGTTTCTAAATGGTTTGATAAGTCAGGGTTTAATCTATTAAGGTTCCCTTATCTTAATTGGATTAGTATTATTTAGCTTTCACTCCAAGATTTATTATGCCTATATAAAGGCCACCACAAATGTGTTTCATCATAAGATATCATTAAATTTCAAATTTCTTTATGAGGAATTGATTTCTCTCTTTTGTTCTTAAAAGAACTTAGTAAATTATCAAGTAAAGGTTTGGTACATTCAAACATAGTATAATCTAAGCTTAAAATTGACATAATTGATCTTAAGTTTTTATTAAACATTCTTTAATTCTTTATAATTAAGGTTCTTAAGTACCAGTTATTTAAGGGTCTTGTTGGGAATTAGAGTTTTCCTTCACTTGGTTAATAAATGATCTTTAGCAAAGACATCAAGATTGCATGCGAGTTTCGTACAAGTTAACCACATTTGCATCATGTTGTAGTCAATATTATCTCTTAATTAAATGGAAATAAAAATTAAGTGCATTTAAATTAGAAATTCAAAATGAAAATAAGTCAAATTTCTTTATTTTTTTTGTCCAAACAAAGTCTCTCAAATAAAATTTATTTAAAAAATTTAACTTAGCTCTTGCGTTCATCAATTATGTATTAAAGTTCTATAAGAGTGTTTTCAGTATAAATGAATTTTATAAAATTTTATAGAATTTATTTGTAAATTCAAATTTAGTATGTTTTATTTAAATAAAAATTATGTGAAATTTGTTTGCAATTCAAATTTTTTAAATTTGTAAAATTGCTTATTAGTAAACAAAGTCCAAACAAAATAGTTAGAATTTAAAAATAAATTTCATAATTTTAACTTTATTTTTTTTTCATAAGGCTAAAATGTCACTTTTTATTATACAATTCTTTAGAGTCTATCTCATAAAATTTATATAAAAATTTAGAGTTTTTTAGTACATATATGTATCTATCCAAATGAATTTAAAAAATATTAAATTATTTTGTTAATTATAACATGTAAATATATTATTAACATTTGTTTAATTATATATAGCCTGTAAATATATATATCAACAGTTATAATTAAATAAATATTGATCTAAAGTTGTCTAATTCAATTTATATAGATACACATACGTGTGCTATAATAAAAGCCAAAAAATTAATCAATTTTTATATTCATTAATTATATAAGAAAGTGATAGTCTACATTTAAATTCAACATTGAAGCATAAAATAAACGCAATTTATATATGTCACATCAGTGTCTTCGGAAACTTAAATCGGGAAGTTACTATTATCAATTAAATATAAAATAAGCATCAAGCTGACTAAAATAAATTATGGAGGGTTTAATTGGAATTAAATAAAGGTAAACATGGAGGAAATTAAAAGAAACTTAAGTCAAGTAAGGGTTTATATATGTAAAACAAGGAAAGATTTAATAGAAGAGAATCAAGAAATAAAGGACTAAAGAGCATATATTAATGGTGAGCCATCAAATGTTTATATTTATGACTTCGTCAAAATTGCTCATCAATTATAAAAGAAGAATCCATGCTTTTGGACAACTATTTGTGCCCTAAAAAGAATAGCATTAAATAAAAATGCACAAGAGAAGTAGAGTGTATTTTGCTAGTGAAGGTTAAAGAACAAAAAAGAAGAAAGAGTTGAAGATTGGCTGAGTTTGGATTTGGTTTAGGTAAAATTATAGCATGCATGTTACTATTAAATCTAGCAAAACGTTTGAACTTAAACATGCATCTACAAAATTCTGTTCTTATAAAGTTGTTCATAGAGTCATCTATTGCTAATCATAGGAGGTCAAAAAAGAGATTTGAAGTAGAGATGCTGGAAATTTTTTTATGAGTAAATTCTTGATCTTTCTATTCTATCATAAGATTACGTTCTTGAAACAATTTCTTCTATCTTGCTAAAATTTTGGACTAAATAATGATAAAAGAATTAGTTGTAATTATGGTTATTTTTTATATATCAAATTTTCATTCATTTTCGACTTTGGGTGCTACTCCTTTTCTCGTATTATTGCTTATTAAATTTCTTATGATTTTCTTAGTTGTACTAAACTTGAAATTTAAATATATAGGCCTTGAGTTTCTTTTGTTGTTATAGATATTGATCAAATGATCTAAATAAAAGGGATTTGAGTTAATGTTAATGGATGTAATAGACCTTATATGAAAATAAATTTCTATTGACGAGTTCTCATGTAAATTTGCTATATTGAAGATCTTGAAACACAATAAAGTTTAAGAGTTGAAGTTTATGTGTTGAGTAGAGCCAATCACCCGTTTGCTCCGCTGCTCACTTGTTCACTCTGTTGAATGCTTATTTGTACTGTCAAACACATGTGGTGATCTACCAATTGACTATACCTCTAGCCAAACTTCTCTATGCCTTGAGAATTTGGAATCAAACTCTAAAAACTAAAACACAATTAAAATTTAATCTAATAACACTAACATTTACTATAAGTAGTCCTAAGTTTCTCATATTAAAAATTTAAACTAAAGAACATATAATGTTACTCTCATAGTTGTGAATTAATTTAGGTTTAAACTACGCTTAGTTGTGGAAGTGTAAATAATATTAGGCAAATTCCAAACTAGATTTTAAAACTCATAAAAGTAGTTTATATCTTAAAATGAGTCAAATAATGATTGATTAGTTTACTAAAACCTCAATCGCTAATATCATTAACAAATTGTTAAGAGTATAACTATGATAACCAAAAAATAGGCAAAAAGCATGGTAATTGCATAACTACACCATAATAATTCATGTGCATATTCTTGGACATTATCAATAATATAAAATTATGTATAAATGTATATATCAATTATATGTATAAAGGATGAGTTGAGATATAAGTAAAGATGAGTTATAGTTAGCCAATAGATTAATAACTGTCTTTCAGACAATGTATAGATTCATTATACCTTTAGAGTGAATTTGTATGGTTCTAAATGTATACATACAGACTTTACGAGAAATTATATTATGAGATACAGTTAATGCTACTTGAATACAGAAAATACAGTTTAAGATGCTCGACAATGTGTAATATACAGTTCAATGATCATGATGATAAAAAAACTCAAAAGTGAGATATGAAAGAGTGAATTATACCATTGTTAAATGGAAAGACTCATATTACAAAAACATAAATCTTGAACTTAAATATAATATGTATGGAATAGTAATAATATAATGAAATATATTATATTTAATCTTGATACTTGATTTCCTATTGAGCACTCTATTTACTCTAAATAGCTAGTTAATAATTAATTAATGTTTGCTTCTCGAGTGCTTCTTATTGCATGGTCGGCTCTTGTTCTTATTTTGCACTTACTGAGTAATTTTCTTGTGCAATTACTCACACTCGCTTTCTTTTATATATTTCCAGCATAGGAGTACTATATTTCATAGTGCATATATGATGGTAGTGCAATAGACTGCGATGACTTATGAGGTGACTTCGATTGAAACTGTCATACCCTAACCTCTACCATAAAGATAAGTATGACCAAAAACTAATATTTTGCTATAAAACCAAGATTACTATATAAAAAAAAGCTAGTAGATATCATTACAAGCATACTACATACAAGGTAAGGTTAAAAGTAACTATTTAACAAACTGTGCAAAGGCATATAATGCTTCTTCGAGTAAAATCAACCCAAAATAGTAAGAGTTTATTGGCTCAATCTCTACTAATGCTGACAAATAAAGAGTACACAAGAACACACCATACAAGGATCTACTAATCCACAAAAAAAAATTTGAAAATGATAAAATGGGAGAATAAGTACGACTATTCAGTAAGAAGATAAGAGTATAACAAAAGGGAACATATAATAAGTTATTATATTACATAATAAAAATAAATTGAAAACGTCTAAAACATCTCAAAACCCTTCAAACAACCTGAATCATAATAAATACACTGAAATATAATGAATTCATCAAACTATAATTTTAGAACAAATTAATTCATAAACTCATTTTTAAATTATATCATGAAAGCATTGTAACACCAACAAGATCATCAACTAGATTTTTAGAGTACTCTCATTATAAAACACAATTTGGTGCATAACTTAAATCAAAACCAAGAAAATCATAGTCATTTTATCAAATTTATGTATACTCAATGTTATATCCTATGAATCCCTATCAACTTTAGGTGTTGAATGTCTCACCTTGCAATGCAAAGTGCAATTCCTTGTAATACACATGTACAAAGATAATACCCTAAAAGGGTAGTAGTTTTTTTTTAAGCACCCAACATTTAAGGTGTGATTCATAGGCAACATCGCTAAGTGTACTATTTATCCAAATATCATAGAAATATATTTTTTTATATGAATAACACAAAACCAAAAGGTTCCCAAGTTAAATAGAATATAAATTTTTTCAAACACATCATATAAAAAAGATTTTCAATAAAATCATTTCTCAAACATACATACATAGTATATTTCAAAACTACGATCTTATACTATGATCCACTCACAGTTAGTGATGTAGCGAAAGCTCACAATTAAAAGATAGATATTGAATTTCATTGATTCATGCATGAATACTGAAAACAATCTTCTATTATTCTGTTGATTCAATCGAATTCTAGGATAATAGGTATCAATTATCATTGATTCAAAGGAATACCGAAAATTTAAAAAACATTAGGTTTTCAATTCATGAAATATCAAAAACTATTATTTTAAAAGAACATCATAAATTAATAGTACTAATGAAAAAACCCTAAAAAGAAAAAAACTAAAAGGCCCAACAAAAGCCAAAACATAAAAAATAAATAAATATAAAACTTTAAACACCAAAATGAAGCCCTAAATTATGAAATTTGGGCCTAAAATTGGGCGAATTATAAATAAACTAAATAAGACTCTGAATCAGCTTCGTTTTGATATATTATGGGCTCCGTAACTCCACCGGTGTCAAATATTATGGCCTTTTAAAGGCACATTGCGCATCCTGATGCTCCAAATACTATAGAGCTATCTGATTTGCATCATTCTCTCTAGGGTAGAGAAAATTTGCCTTCGAATTGCTTGCTAAATCATAATCTAAAGAATCGCCATGAAAAGGAATTATATGCTTCACATTAAAAACATCAGCTGTGTGAATATGGCTAGGCAGCTTAAGATGATAGGCATTGGGGTTAATTTTTTCAATGATCTCCATAGGGCCAATCTTCTTAGCAGACAGCTTTTTGTAATCCCCAATTGGGAAGCAATCCTTAATGAGGACTACCCACACAAAATCACCCACATTGAACTCCTAATGTTTGCATTTTTGGGCATGCTGCTTATACTTGGCATTCGAGCATGACATGTTATCATGAACTATCTTATGGACCTCCTGCAAGCATGTCACAAAATTATATGGCTTCCCATGAACCTTAGTCCTACTACTAGGCAATGTCATCAAGTTCAGTGGTCCCCGAGGCTGAGCATAGTACACCACCTGGAATGAACTAAAACTGGTACTGCGATTCACTACATGATTATGAGCAAACTCAGCTTGACACAACTTATGATCCTAACTCTTGACATGATCCCCAACTAGATAACATAGTAAATTGTCAAGTGACTATTCACAACCTCAGTTTGCCCATCTGTCTGAGGGTGATAAGCACTGCTAAAATTCAACTGTGTGTTAACTATCTTCCACAAACTATGCTAGAAATTACTTAAAAAGTGGGTGATGCAGGTAACCCATAGAGACGATACACATTATAAAAAAATAGTTGTGCCATATTAACAACATCTATTGTCTTTTTGTAAGGAATAACATGAACCATCTTAGAAAATCTATTAACCACAACAAAGATGGAATCATTACCTCATTGTGTTTGTGGCAACCCCAATACAAAGTCCATACTAATACCAGACCAAGGCTGAGAGGGGATAGGTAAAGGCATGTACAACCCAGGATTAGTTGCTATTCCCTTAGAAACCTGACAGATTTTACACCGCTACACATATTTCTCAACCTCCTTCTACATTGTAGGCTAGAAGTATACAGACTGAACCAATCGTAAAGTTTTACCTTTACCAACATGTCCCTCATCGTGTAACTCTTGGATTATTTGTAAGTGTAGGCTATAATCTGGAATGCACAATTGGTTGGCCTTGGACATATATCCCTAATATAATAAAAAATCTATTATATTTCTAGCATGTACGTCTTGTAGTATCACAAAAAAATAAGGATCAGCAATTAATAAGTCATAAAAAGAGTCAAAGCCAGGTACCTCAACCCTCATTGTCACCAATAAGTTGCTTCAGCGACTCAGTGCATCTGCAACTCGATTAGTTATACCAGCGTTATGTTTCACTACATAAGTAAACCTCTCCAAGTAAGCAACCCACCTTGCTTATTTAGGAGACACTTTATCCTGCTTATGAAGATGTCTTCAAGCATCACGATCAGTGTTTAAAGTAAATTCTCTATGAAACAAATAATGCCTCTAATGCCTGGCTGGCTGCACTACTGCATAAAATTCCACATCATAAGTACTATAGTTGAGCTTGGAGCCTAATAGCTTTTCACTGAAGAATGCTACTGGCTTACTATTCTAACTCAACACTGCTCCAATTCCCACCTGAGAAGCATTAGTATGGAGCTCGAAGGGTATGGAGCTCGAAGGGTTATGAAAAATCAAGTAACACCAAAATTGGTGTTGTTGTAAGACGGTCTTTAATCAATTGAAAAATTGAAGCTGCTACATCATTCCATAAAAATTGGATGCCTTTCATATAGTCTGTTAGGGAAGCCATAATGCTACTGAAGTGTGGAATGAAATGCCTATAGAATGAGGTAAGACCATGAAAGCTCTGAACCTTCGTTATGGTCTTTGGTATAGGCCACTGCTTAACTGCTTCAACCTTAGCCTCATCAACTTGCAACCCCTCACCTGAAATGACAAAACCCAAAAAAAAGCACCTTGCATGCCATAAATACATACTTTTTCATTGCCGCATAAAACTTCTTCCTACGCAGCACACTTAAAACTTCCCTAACATGCTGCATATGTTCTTCATAATTAGCACTGTAAATTAGAATATCATCAAAATAAATAATAATAAATCTACCAATAAAAGGCCTCAACAACTGGTTTATCACACGTATAAAAGTACTAGGGGTGTTAGACTAGCCAAAAGGCATCACAAGCCACTCATACAGCCCTTCTCTAATCATAAAGGTTGTTTCCCATTCATCCCAGGACTAACACGAATCTGATAGTACCCACTCTTTAAATCTAGTTTAGTAAACATAGTTGAGCCACTAATCTGGTCAAGTAGGTCATCTAAATGAGGAATGGAAAATCTGTACCTGATAGTGATTTTATTAATGGCTCTACTGTCCACACACATATGCTGGAAACTATCTTTTTTTGGTGTCAAAAGAGCAGGTATAGCATAAGGACTCAAACTCTCCCTAATCTGTCCTTTAGCTAGTAACTCTTTAACCTGCCTTCACATTTCCTCATTCTTGTATAGGCTCATCCTGTAATATGGTCGATTTGATAGAGCTACTCCCGGCTCTAAGTTAATGAGATGTTGAATATCTCGTAAGGGAGGTAACCCATCCGGTAGCTTATACATTACTGAATTCTACAGTTAGTGGAACCATTACATTAGGGACTGTTAAAGATTCAGTCACCTCTTTTCCAAACAACACATACCCCTTTGTAGACTTTTTAGCTCATCATCAAAATGAGCCAAAGATAGTAGGGCAGTAACATCTAACGCAGGTTTAGAGTGTTCAGCCACCTATTTACTCGGTAACAACACAATTTTAATACCTTCAAATATAAAACTGTATGTGTTTGCTCACCCATCATGAACCACACTTTTGTCATATTGCCAAGGCCTACCCAAAAATAAGTGAAATGCATCCATAACTACTACATCACACCAAACAACATCCTTGTATTTCTAGCTAAAAGAGAATGAAACCAAAGCCCGTTTAGACACAGCTACCTCTCTACCTTTCTTAAGCTAAGCTGATTTATATAGTTTAGGATGTTTTTTAGTTTGAATGTTTAGCTTTTGCATAGCCTCTACAGACACTATATTCTCATAACTACCCCATAAATTACAAAATGACACACCTTATCAAAAATGACTACACAACCAGTCATCTTCATCCACCGCTTTTGGCATTAAACATGAGTGTCTAATAACCAATGCAGTTCCTACATCCCCTTTCTATAATCTCTTAATCGGCTACTACTTCATCATACATTGGTTGGCCTGTAATCACTGCGTCATCTTCCTCACAATCATCGGCCTCAATAAAGAAAGCCTTCTTGCCTGCAGTCTTTTTACACTCAGCCTGCCTATGCCCGACCTCCCCATAACTGAAGCACTTCAAACTACTACTAGCCCCTTTGCTGAATTGTCCAGTTCCTCCAACACTCTTATTAAAATCGCCACTAGGCCGATTCACGCTGCTACTACCACTACCACTGCCACCACTCACCCCACTACCACTAGTACTAGTGTTGAATGAATTACTAGCACGTTATGTTTATTTCTCAACCATTAATGCCCTCTGATGTGCAACAGACACCGAGACTAGATCAAACAAAATTCACAGTATCCTAAATCTGTACCCGCAGACCCCCAATATACCGTGCCACCAATTGGTCTTCTGTCTCCTAAATTTTATTCATGGCAATTAATTGATAAAATTTAGTGGCATATACATCCACTGACTGAGTGCCTTGCTTTAAATTTTGCAGCCGTTGATACATCAACCTTTGAAAATTATAGGGCAAAAATACGGCCCTTATGTATTTCTTCATCTTTTCCTAAGTGGTGAATTTTGACTTTCCCAATCTGTTTCAAGTCAATTTCAGCTGCTGCCACCATACAGTCTCTCTCCCTCTTAATTTAGGCATTACTAGTGGCACCCGCTTATTTTCTAGTACCCCTTTGAACTCTAAAATTTCTTCAACAGTATCTAACCAATCAAGAAACTCTTCAGATTGTAGGCTTCCATAGAACTCTAGAATTTTAGTGTGCATTCCCATCTCCTAACGCCTACTATCTTCCTTTATGGCTGTCCTACGATGTCTACGAGGGGCCTCCTCCTCGTATAGTTTGTCCTCTTCCTTATCAACACTCTTATTATCATATTACTGATTGTTATTACGTTGGCCTCTATTTTGGTTGCCTATAAGCGCGACCATCCTTTCCATTATCTGCTCAAATTGCTCATCCAACCGCTGATTAATTCGTTGCTCCATCTCACGCTCATAAACATCCTCAATACGTTGTTGTCTCCTGGGCAGCATGACCGCTTTGATACCAACTGACGTAGTAAAAGCTCATAATTAAAAGATAAATATTGAATTTTATTGATTCACACACTAATGCCGAAAATAATCTTTTATTATTATTATGTTGATTCAATCAAATTCTAAGATAATATGCACCAATTATTATTGATTCAAATGAATATCAAAAATTGGAAAAAAATTAGGGTTTCAATTTCAAAAGAACATCATAAATAAATAGTATTGATGAAAAAAGCCCTAAAAAAACCAAAAGGTCCAATAAAGGCCCAAAACATAAAAGAAAGAAATATAAAACTTTAAAGCCCAAAATGAAGCCCTGAAAGATAAAAGTTGGGCCTAAGACTGTAGCCGGTTACAAATAAACCTTATAACAAATGTAGGTCTCTGAATCAGCTTTATTTTGATATATTATGATCCCTATAACTCCACCGGTATAAAAAATTATGGTCTTTTAAAACCACACTGCTCATCTCGACGCTCCAAATACTATAGAGCTATATGGATAATTCTCATGGTCGATCCTTATCCACACTTTCCTCTCTCTCTACTAGATCCACTCTATCGACTTGGTCACCTCGACCTCTACCTCTAGGTCTACTATGAACACCTATTCTGCCTCCTCTAGTTCTTGACATCTTTCTACAAATTCAAAATCAATCCATTTAGTGATCCAAACCCTTAAGTATTAAATTATCAACTGACATCAATTCAATACACATATTCCTTAAATGTCACATAGTTTACTTAAATTTTCAAAATCTATCAAATCTAAACTTTCAAAATGTAAGCTTTCAAATCTAAGTTTCAAACCTAAGTCTTTAAATCTAAGTTAAACCAACTCTATGATACCAAAAACTATGACACCCCTCCCCATGGATGCCCCTTCGGATAGCACCGACACTCTAGCTACTCCACCTGAGACACGGACATGGAGAGGCATTACTTTTGTGTTACAATCCAGTAAAAAATCCCTTTCCAACAGTTCCTACTACATTCCATCAGACGTAAATAAAATTATTAATAACATTCATCCAATAAGAGCAAGAATGATGGCAAGATAAAATGTACAGCTGATATAATATACAATAAGATAGCGTGCTAGAAGAGGGCTATTAAGGAATGGGTTATCCTAAATATATACAAATGTACACAAAATGGAATGGACAAATCCATCTACCCTAAACACACAATGTCAATCTAGACCTAGGGAGTACTATCATAACTATAAGAAAAAGGTGCAGTTCCTCTATATCACATGCCCTATCTCAAATAAGAAGAAAATGCTCTGAATGAAAACTAAGTCCATGTCAAAAAGACCCGAACTCCTGACGTAGTGATGTGTGTCACTGTGATAATCGTCAAGCACCCATCGATAAAATCCTCTCTCATTATGTGTGTATGATAGTCGACTGCTATCGGCTCTAGAGCAACTCTGAAAGATAGAACTACATCGATGTCATGGTAAATGAAGAAATGCACCTCCGTCTCCAATCTGTCTACTTCGTACGTCATAGCAGTCCACATGATAGCCATACTATGTACAATATTAATAGAGCCTAACCTATGCTGAAAAGAGAATGAAAATAAAGTGGTGAATATTTTCTCAAGAAAATACCCAATGAATGGACAGACTACAATGTTATCCCAAGAATTAATAGGGAATAACAATAATTCAGAGCATTTGAAAATAATCAAGACTATAACCATTTGGTTCATAAAATAATCCATAAAAATTAAATACAATTATAATCAAATTACCAGAAAACGTTTATAATAACTCTTTAAAGATTCACTCTAGCATCCCAAAAGTTTTCTAATCATATAATTCAATCAACTTTCTTTTAAAATATCATTTTTATCATACACATAGCACAGTACAACCTAACATAGTTTGCTAAATATAAATAAGAACATGTGAGGTTGTCATCGATGTAGTAGGTACCAGTCAGCACATCAAAGGTCTAATCTAAGTATGCATACTGATCTATAACCACTTGGATTAGCCCCAAAAGCATACAAGAATCTCAAGCATTGTCCCAAAGATAGTTATCATAATCTCATAATTCAATTCTGTCAATTTCTTATTATACCCCAGGTACGAGTATATTAATCATGTGTGAGTTACTGTGCCCCAAACACAGTCTGATGTCTCACAAATCCCAACCATACCCCGGACACGGTCTTACTACAACCATCTTTCCTTTTATTATACATGTGCTAAAAAATCATCACATTTTCACAACCAATCATGTTTTTTATCAAATCAAAATTGTATATTATTACAGGTATCATATATAATACAAATTAAGGTTAAAAACTGACAAAAAGCAACTCAAATATCATTTTGAATCACTGAGGTGCCGACTCAGTATAGAGGCGCTGCCCTTATGCCATTAAGGTACTGCTTGAACGACACCATTACACTAAGGCGCCGCCTTAAGGTTGTGTCACCTTATCTTCCACTAAGGTGTCACCTAAGGGCTTCAAGTAGATTGAGGCGTCGCCTATATGTATAGAGGCACTGCCTCTATACAATTAGACATCGTTTGATCGTACCTGTAATGTTCAAACTTTTAAAAATTAACTAACAAAAAATTCAATCTAAAAACAATCAAAACTCATCCAAAAAATAAGTATATCAATGAAAGAATTGAAGAAAAGAAGTCTACTCACAGAAACACAGATTCCTTCTCTTCTTTCCTTCCCCTAGGCAGCGTCTCCTTCCTTTTTTTTTTCTTCTTTCTCTTCTCTGTGTCTTCTTCTTATTAATATTAATGGCGGTTTATGTCAAACTATAATTTAGTCCTTCAACTTAATTTCTTTTAATTAGGCCCTTTTTCTAAATTTATTTTTCTTACAATTAAGTCCTAACCTAAAATAACTTAAATTATTCGGGTACGAACATGACATTAAGTATTTTAGTGGACTAATGGATTATAGAAAATGGAAATTGACTATAACTGTGTTTTAAAACTTATAATTGATTGATGAGTTTTATTAAAGTCGTGTGCACATTAAGTAAGGGACTTATATTTAATGGTATAGTATTTAATTTATTTCATCTTGTCATACAAGGAGGATTTACGATAACAATTGAGGTGTTGATAAAGATAAATAGTAGAAATATAACACATGAGATTGAAGAAAGAATTAGAGATCAAATAATGTTTGAGTACTCAATAATTTGAGGATTTAAGTTTCGATTATGATTACAGTTATTAGATTATATGGATATTATCGGGTATACTGGAACTTTTTGTCTGCTAGTAGTTGGAATTTATGTTTGTTTGTAAAATAAGTTGATTTGTTTCACTATAACATAGAGAAATTGAATAATGATAGAATTGAGATTCAGTTAAGATTGATAACATAAATTATTGAAGTGTCTCGACTATGAGTTATAGGAAGATGATAAGATATAGAGGCGGGGAATAGGACGAATATTTGGAAAGTGATTGTTTATGAATAATTTGATGATTGAAAAGAAATTGTAATCTAATTATGAAGTTGGTTGAGAAAACTTATAGATGATGGTGAGTTTTACTGAAATTGTTGCTTAGTTGGTGTAAAATTTAAAATTAATGGGGTTATATTTTAGTTTATACCATTTTACGGTATAGGGATGAAATCTAAGTAGTAGAAATTAAGATGTTGAAGGAAATAATTTAGTTGGAATATTCTTTCTAAGAAAAAAAATTTTGAATCGAAATGAGGATTGAGGATTTAAGACTTGAATATGGTCGAAAAGTATTATAGACATTAACGAGCCTACTAAAATTCTATATTAGTTAATGAGTAATTTATAGATTTTATGGTGGAATAAACTAATTTATTATAAGGATTGAGGTTGAGGTAACCTATTTAAATTGTATATTTGTGAGAACCAATATGAATATGTTATGGATATTTAATTTGCTGAAACAGGAAGGGAAATGAGGACAAAGAATGAATAAGGAAGTAGAAGGCAATAGAGATTCTAAATTATTATTTAACCTAAATTAAGTAATAGTGAAGTTGACAGTGTAAAATGAACTTTAACAAGGATAGTGAGCTAGTGGAAGAATTATTAAATTACGATAAAGGTTTAAGTATGAGGAATAAGTACGGTAAGAAGGCGGTTGTATAAGTAAATATATGGAATAAGGAACTAAGGTTTGGAATTTATATCTTTTATTTAGAGTTGTTCTAACTTAAGGATACTAAAGGTATAGTTGGAAAAAATGTATATTAGATTAGTGCATTAGAGTTGTTCTAACTTAAGGATACTAAAGCTCAATTGTATATTAGATTAGCGCATTAGAGTTGAGCAGTAAAAGCAGAATGAGCAAACTTCCATCTAAGGTTAAATCGATAATTAGTTGATTAGATATACAAAAGGACGACATAAAAGTTTTTTCTACTACTAATTATAGTAGCAAGCCATAATGGTGAGCATAAGATAAATATATATATTTTGTAAATGTCGATGTGAATAAGGTTTGGTGAATATTAGCAAATGAAGTTATATTTTAATAGTGAAGATCATTGAATTATTTAATTTTATATTTTAGCATATGGCACGTTTTAGAGTAGGAAGGTTAGCTAATCAGGATAGAGGTAGAGGTAGAGGTAGAGGCCGAGGTCGAGGTCGAGGTCGAGGTACTTTTGGATGAAGAATTATTATAGTCAACTGGACAGAGAACTGCAATAGGAGTTGGATGCATCACAAGGAGCTCGAGTAGGTAGCGAGCGAGGAAGTTCAAGATATAGGGTCTCTCTACTAAACCCTAGAAATATACCTAGGAGAGCACAAAATAGCAATCCTCTACTAGTGCAAGAGAATGTTACCAATCCTCCAACACTGCTAGTGGTGTAAATAAATGTTGCGAAGGTAACACACACCATGACTACGGTGTTAAATGAGAATGAGAGGTATAGAAAGCTAGGAGATATTATCGAGCATGCTTAGAAGTGTAGGGTGTATAATTTTTACGGTGTTATAGATCTTGATCAAGCTGACAAATGGACAAAGACTGTAGAGAAAGCCTTTAGTACATTGCAACTTAGTGATGAGGAGAAGATGAATAATGTATATAGCTTGATGTTTGATAAGGCAGATGATTGGTTGACTATAGTTAAAAACTTATTTGGTGAAGCTTTGACTTGGTAAGGTTTTAGAGAATAGTTTATTAAGGAATATATAATAGAAAATTATAAAAAGGAGAAAGTGGCATTATTCATTAGACTGGTGCAAGGATCAATGACTATTAGAGAATATGTTAATAAATTTGAAGATCTATACAAGTATACAAAGGATATTTATCCTACAAAGGAGATGAAAAGTGAAAAATTTAAGGAAGGATTACATATTATTTTGAGGTATAAATTAAATTTGTACACTGGTACATTTAGAGGTTGGGTGAAAAAAGCTATGGAGCAAGAAAAATTAGAGCAAGAGTTAGAGCGAACCATGAAAGCTAGAGCTAGTCAATCTGAATCTTATGAACAACATAGAAAAGGAATAGAAAGTGAAAGGTTGAGATACCACACATAATCTAAGGGTAAGGATAAAGTTGGTGAAATTAGTTAACCTTAAGGTGGTCCATATCAGAAAAAAAGAGCTGATGACACTGCCTAAGCAGCAGTCATTTGCACACTTTATGCAGTTAGAAGATACTATAATATCTAGGTGCAATACGTGTAGGACATACCATGAAGGTATTGTCCCTAGAAAGAATGTTAGATGCTTTCAGTGTAACTGATCAGGGCACTACACCCGAGATTGTACTTGATCGATGCAATAGGAAAGATTCGAACATAGATCATATGAGCCTCGAAATGTAACAACTATTAGTGGTCAAGGTGAAGCTATTGGAATATTTAGTACTGTGCAAAATAGGCCAAGGGAGTTTGATAATTTTAGTAAAAATGAGCAGCAAGCTAAAATATTTACAGCAACTGAGCAGTGAGGGGCAAATACCCCTGATGCAAAATAAGGTATTGTTAATATATAAAGTAGACTTCTTAGCAGATAAGATAATTATAGTGTTATAGGTTTATTTATGTTAATTGTATTTATGATTAATCTTAAGAATTGCTATAAAAAATAGTGTTAAGTGAGACATGGAGTAAAGAGATATATGTAATAGGGATAAAAGAAGAAATGGAATAATAAGAGATTTTGCTTATTTATATACACAAGCACTAAATATTGAAGTTATTAAAATTGTGATATTAAGGTTTATGAATTAAGAAATTGATTTTCTTAAGATATAATCATTAATTCAGCAATAAATATTGTGAGCAAGAAACATATATATTGCTAATAGCTGAATTAAATGAGGAAATTATTAAATTGAGTAGTGATGTAATGAATTATAAAGAAGGGAATTGTAATTGTAATGATTAGAAGAAAGAAGGATAAAGATTAAACTAAAGAGAGTCTTAGTAATACCATGGCAAGCGTTCATCGAATTTTGAGGATGAAATTCATGTTAAAAGGGAAGAATTGTAACATCCATGACCTCGAGATGACTAGTTTATGTGATTAAGTAATAAGATTTATTAATTATTTTGGTAGGAAATAACTCGATTAAGGGATTAAATTAAAAAAAAAGGGGCAAGATTGAATTAAATCAAAAAAAGTTTACAAAGGACTAAAAAGGATGAAGTAAGAAGTTTGAGGACTAAGAAGAAGGTATTTAAAACTTGGAAGAAGGGAGTTGCAATAGTAAAAAAAAAAAAGAAAGAAAGAAGAAAAAAGTGGGAGGAGGAAGAAGAAGGAGCTGAGATTGGCTTTGAAATTGGGTTTAAAATTTTACAAATTTGTGAGTAAAATTTCTACTAACTTCTTCTTTTTATGAATTAAATTCTTTTCTTAAAATATTATTTTTAGTTGAAGTTAAATTTTTGAATTTGAATCCTAAAAAGTAAGATGTTAAAGTATAAAAAATGCATCTAATTGAAGCTATAAAGTTGTAAAAACAAGTAAAACATGTATTGAAATGAATTCTGAAATATTTTGGTTGATAATATGTTGATTATGCGTTAAAATTTAGTTATTTTGGATGAAGAATGCCTTTGCATGTCAAACAGGCGACGCCTAATCGACCTGGCGGCGTCTTAATGTACTGAGATGATGTCTCAGTACTAAAGAGGTGCCTCTGTGGCCAGTGCTTGCGATAAAATTAACTTAAACACAAAATTTTACAACCTAACCTTATCCAGAAGCATGTCAACACCCATATAAACACTTAAGTCGCTTAAACTGACCCAAAATAGGTTAAATGGAACCTGTTTTATAAAAAATATATGAGATTTAGTTACAAATATATGTAACCATGAAATTGAGTTATTTAAGTGAACTTAGAGTTGGTGTGCATTCCTTACTTTAGAAAGTAAAGGATAGTTAAAGGATTAATACCAAATCTTAACAACAAACACAAATGATATCGAATCCTAACCAATCAAAATATCATAAAGTTAAGGATTTTAAGTTTATTAAATTACAAAATATGATAACATCCGATAAATTTCAAGTCTCCGATATAAAGACTAAAGATATAAAATGCTCCAATTACATCAAACATGAAAATGATCTTGGAAATTATAATAATAATGTTCAAATAAAAATAACATTAATGATTTACAAAAAGTGACAGTTGAAGAATGTTACGGGAAATAGGTATGAGAAGAAAGGCATGAGAAAATAAAAATAATGCACGAATACACGAGGGATTTTAAAGAATGATATAACAATGAGCACAAACATATATGGCACTAAGAGATAGTAAGTCCATGTCGGGGATGTGGTAGGATTGGTAGATAAGTACAGACGATGTCTGGGGCCGGGTACACATCTTACCCTGTAGATGTAAGACCATTCCTAGAGAATATGTATAACCATTGCCTAGGGCCGGATACATATTTTACCTAAGGTTTGGCATTCATGAGAAATTGATGAAAAAATAATTTGGCTCTGTATGAGCGTTGTGAATATGATAAGGCCTTATTATGATATTTACTTTAGGATGTGCTGGCGTAACTTTTGGTGGCCAGGTCAGCACATTATTGATGAATAATTGTGATAACCTTTGGTATAGTAATATTACTAGCCACACTAATATCTACTTATGCATATGGTGCAGTGCTCCGAAATTAATACAAATACATCTGAATATTGTGGTACTCTAGATTTATCACAACTTCTTTTAAAGTTTAATTAAATACTATGATGAGCACCAAAGTATGAATTCTAGCATGAGAACAAGATGCCAAGTAGCAAATATGACTGGGTTGTACCAGAGTGAATAAGATATATTTAATGATGAGAAAAGCGTTTATGAAATTAAATATTTAAGCCTTTGTTAAATTATCATACGTGCTTATTAGAAATATTTTAAAATATGCATAGTTTTCTTGGCTATATTGTAATTTTTAGATATTTACCCCTGAGACTTGTTATTGGAAATTCTAATATGATGTTATTCTTGAATAGTCACTATGTATACTCTGTTTCACTCATTGAATATTTTCTTTCGGAAATATTCACCACTCTTTTTATAAAATTTTTTAGAGTAACATGGTTTTGTGATTAGCTGTCTGGAAGATAGTGTGGTGTATAATAAGTGAAGCAGATGCAGTGGAGAACTTCAAGAGTAATGCTTTGTAGAATATTTTATAATAGGCATGCTATAGGTTTGAACATGTTGTATTTTATAGTTGCTGATGTAAAACTTATATATAGTTTAGAAGGATAACTTTGGAATGATTATTTTATAATAGATATATGTATCAGAGATGTGTGTTTATAGATATTTAATTGTATTTAAGTTAGGAAGAAACGGACAAGATAGAAGTAATACTTAGCCACAACAATGCTTAAATTAGGTAGGTCAAGGTATGATCTTCTAATAAGAGTATTGGTGTGGTCGGGTATTACAAGTAATCATTTTTATATTATAAATAATTAGTATAAATATAATCATTGATATAAATATATTGATAGAATTAGTATAATTTTTTATTCTATCATTAATTAATACAAATATAGTAATATAATTAGTAATAGTTATCTTTATTTTGTAATTAATGAACATAAATATGTTAGTATAATTATTATATAATTTAATCAAATACCATCTTCTTTCCATTGGCTCATTTTTTTTCTTTTAGAACCTGCACCAACTCGAGGAGAGGATATGCTTTTGCTCGGCCACAATAAAATCCCAAGGGCTTACATACCCAATAAAAGCACTCTTTGCTCTTTTTTATTTTTGTTGCTTTGTTTGCCTCTTTTTGTTGCGGGTGACTTGGTGTTGTGTTTTGGTTTCGGTCATCAATCCACTTTTCCAATCCATTTTACCATTGTTCTCGCCATTGATTTTACTTTTTTTAGATCTATTCGTTACAGGGTGCAGGACATGTCATCATTTAAGTATGACGCCGGTGAAGGGTCCCCACGCACTGCTACCATTGCTTGAACCCTGCCCCTATATATTTTTTTTTGTCGATTTTATTGTTGATGCTTTTATTGTCGATCTTCTTGGGTTGACAACGATTTTGTTATTGTTGTTGTGACAGTGGTGGTGGCAGCAATAGTGCTGGTGTGTGAATGGTGAGGCTGTTAGGTTTAGAAGTTTTTAGAAGAGGGTAAAAGTGAAAGGATGAAAAAGAAATAAGAACATATATGATGTTTATGAAAAAGAATTATACTATTAATAAGAAATTAAAGCCAATTTTGTTTAATGATTTTAAAAAATTAAAATATTTTATAGAAAACTAATTTTAAGGACTATTTTATAATTGTTTTCTATGTCAGATTTTTTTAAAGGGGCTAAATGATCCGATTCAACAATATTAGACTTATTTTTAAGTCAAAAATACTTTTGAGGGTCTATCTATACTCTAGACCAAAAGTGAAGGGGATAAATGCATACCGACTAGTTACCTCAAGGTTACGGATCCGAAATTTTGAACCGGAAGACCTAAAAACTTTATTAGACCAGATAATTTTAACTCTGAATCGAACCAAACTAAATTTTTTTACAAATTTAGTACGGTAGTGGATATTTATAAAAAATCAAACCGAGAACCGTACAGAATCATACCGAACGAGAAACCTAATATAGCACCAAATATTAATTTAATAAAGAATATATAAATATTAATAAATAGTAGTGAACTTAATTATACAATTTTCATTATATTATCAAGTAATATATATTAAGTAACATATATATATATAATAATATATGATAAAAATTAAAATGTTTTGCGTTTACGATATAATAAATAAATTATTAACAAAATATTTTTATTAATTTTATTATTATTAATATTATACTGTTGCTACTACTACAAATATTATTATTATTATTATTATTATTATTATTATTATTATTATTATTATTAGTATTATTGACAAATAAAAATATGAAATGTCTATTATATTACAATTTGAACTTAAAAAATGAAAATAAAAAAATTCTCATTGTATAGTTACAAATAATTCAATTAATAAATAAGAATATGAAATATCCATTACAATATAATTTAAACTTAAAATATAAAAAATAAGAAAATTATTATTATTAACAACAAGTAAAAGTTATTATTACAATACAATTTCAAGTTCAACATCTTGGATCACATGCTTTCTTAATCATAAATACAGAAGTAGTCACTCTTGCTATTTTTAATTTGGTGAATAATTGACTAGTTTTATTAAGAAAAAGTTCAACTAAATTATAATTTTGGTAGAGGTACAAAACTTTTTACTGTATAAATAACAATTAAGAAGTAAATAAATAATGTTTATTGTTAAAAAAAATTCATAAACTTGTGACATAATTAGTAAAAATTATTTTTTTGTCTGTTATTAATCTCTAAAATAAAACAGTGAAAAAATTTTACATACTTTATAGACTTGACAAGTTATTTTTGTGGATAAAGAAATTTTTCTTGAAGTTATAATTATAATAATATCTATTAATATTATTTTATTATTAAATAGAAAATAATAGGGATTTTTTTAAAAATATACTAAAAATCAAAAATAATATCAAAAGCCACATTAACCAAAAGTTTTTTCAAAAATAGCTTTAAGAAAGTTTTTTTTTTTTTTTTTAAATCTAGACCATGATGAAGCAGATACCCAAAATTAATTCAACGGTTCCTTCTCTTCTTTCCCGCACTCCTTCCTTGTTTCCTATACTTCTTTATTTCCTGCACTCTTTCTTTTCCTGCAGTTTCCTGTTAACGGCTCCTTCCCTTGTTTCTTGCACTTTTTTTTATTTCCTGCACTTTCCCACTAACGGCTCTTTCTCTTATTTCCTGCACTCCTTCCTTATTTCCTGCACTTTGTTTCCTGTACTTCTTCTTTATTTCTTGAACTCATTCTTTTCCTGCACTTTCCTGCTAACAACTCCTTTCTTTCTTTCCTGCATTCATTCATTGTTTCCTGTAATATTATTTTTTGCACTTCTTCTTTATTTCCTACACTCTTTTTTTCTTTTGCTGGCTAATAGCTCTTTACTGCTCTTTTTTTATGTATTAATTATTTTCTTAAATTAACTCTTGTGTATATATATTTATAGAAGAGGATTCTTCTCCATTTTTTTTTAAAAAAGTGATGAGATATTTCCTTTGCTAGAATCCTCTTTATGGTATAGATATTGCTCACATATTTCATTCTTATTGTAAGAATTTACATATTTCATTAATGTGATTGTTGGTATATAATTTTTAATATTTCAGATCATTTTTATTTTTTTTATTTATTTGTTCATATTAATATCAGTAACAGTGAGAATTCAAAAAAAAAAAAGAAAAAGTAACAAAGAGCAATAAAAAATAACAATATACAACATCAGAAAAACAACAAAGAGCAACAAAAAGCAACAATAGAAAAATAATAAAAAGCAACACAAAGCACCAACAAAATACAACAAACATTATAAAAATAAAAAAGAACAACAAGTAGAAACAAAAAGAAACAACATGAAATAAAAAGCAACAAAAGGCAACAACAAGAAAAAAAAACACATGAAATAAAGAAATAAAAAAATCCGTAGAAATTGAAAAGATGAAGAAAGAGCAGATACAAAATTTATAGAAAATGAAACGACGAGAAAGCAACATTAACACTTAAAAAAATTCATAAAAAAATTTAAAACTTTAAAAGAAAAACAAAAAGAAATTGAAAAGATAAAGAAAGAGAAAAAAGAGCAAACACAAAATCCGTAAAAAAATGAAATGACGAGAACGGACATGCAAAAGGAAGTTAAATGAAGCAAAAATAACCAACTGGAAACCGATGCTCCATGAAGAAGATGAGAAATGGAAAACAAAAACACGTTGGCCAAAAATGAAAACACAAAAATAAATTTTGAAAAAATAAAATGGGCCGGACCAAAAAAGAAACAGTCTTGGTCAAACAGGCCATTTTTTGAAATTTTCTCAAAATAATATTGTTTTTATTTTTAATTTAATACTATAAAATGTATTTAAATTTTTGAATTTTTGAATTGTACTGTACTGTACCGATTCATTCTAAAAGAACCAAATTTTTATACGGAGCTGTCCTAAAAAATGATATAGTACTATATGGAGATTTTTAAATTTAGTATTGGTAATAGAGATTTTATTTTAAAAATTTCTAAAATTTGGTACAATATTGAAAAATTTTAATCCTTGAATTTTTCAAGCTCGTGCTCACCCCTAGAGAAAATATAAACATTTAAACTAGATTTTTAAATGATATATCACTTTATGTATAGGAGCCTTTGGAGAGCAAGGGAAGAGGTCTTTTTTTGTTGCAAAAAAAAAAAAGGAGATTGCTGGAACTAACTGATGTGGATTCCATCAATAGCTTTTGCTAATTATGAAGGAGACGATATGCTAGGAATCGATGTAGGAAGTGAACAAGGCAGTTCGATGCCTAATGCTCTAGTGTTAAATTTTAATATACCGTAGAGAGCACACAACGGACCACCGCCACTGCCGATGTAGTAGAACATGGTTAACAACCCAGTACTACCAGTAATGCATATGGATGCTATAGAATTCACACGTACTATGGCGACTGTGATCGCTGAAAAGGACAAAAATAAGTATAAGAGACGGGGAGATCTAATTGAACATGTAAAGAAATATGGAGCGTATGACTTTTATGGTACGTTGCACCCAGGAAAAGCTGACAAGTGGATTGAAATAGTGGAGAAGGCCTTTACGACATTACAACTTAGTAACAAAGAGAAGATAAGCAATGTTTATGGCCCAATATTTGATAAAGCAGATGATTGGTTGACTCGAATTCAAAACTTGTACCGTGAAGTTTTGACATGGCAAGTATTCCAGGAGGAATTTCGTAGGGAGTACTTGATAGAAAACTATCGAAAGGAGAGAGTAGCTGCATTTATTAACTTAGTGCAAGGATAGATGATGGTCCGAGAATATGTTGATAAATTCAAGGATTTATACAAGTACACAAAAGATATATATCCTATGGAGGAAAGGAAGAGTGAGAAATTTTGAGAAGGATGGCATATATCCTTGAGAGGAAAATTAAATTTATATACTGGAATGACATTTAGAGGTTGGGTTAAAAAAGTAATGGAGCAGGAAAAGCTGGATAAGGAATTAGAAGCTTCAAACCAAACTAGGCATAACCAACAACCTGAGTCATCACGATAACCTTAGAGAGGAAATGGGAGTAGGAGATCAAGATTCTCTCCATACTCTAGGAGCAATATGAGGTTGGGAGGTGGAAATAGACCTCAAAGAAGTCAGGCATCAGTAAGACAACTAATAATATTACCTGGACAGATGGGTGCAGGAAGTAGAATACTAGGTAGGGATATGTTACCTTAGTGCAATGTGTGTAAAAAGAATCATACAGGAAGATGTAACCAAGGAGAGATTAGATGCTACCGATCCAATGAAATTAAAAATTATGCCAAATGCATATCCAGGAGAATCATCAGTGCAAGCATACCATATTCCTTATAATAAAAGAGGTGGAAGGTCATCTAGGGCAGGAAGACTTGCGGTTATGCCCAGAGAGGGAGTTGGTGTGACAGAACTTCCTAGGAACTAACCAAGAGAACCGAGTGCAGCAGCTAGCAGCATGCAGTAGGCTAGAGTGTATGCTATTATAGAGCAGGAAGCTGAGGTGTCACTAAACATGATAACAGGCAAGGCTCACATCAATGGTAAGCTAGCACGCATACTGATTGACCCAGGTGCTACATTTTCATTCATATCATCAACTTATATAATGCATGATAAGCTTGAGATAAGTGAATTGAATGAACCTATGATTGTGAGCATGCCTATAGGAATGAGTGTAGTTTGTAAGTATGTATATAAGGATGTCTCGGTAAGGATTAATAAGGGTGAAATGAGGTGGAATTTTATACCCTTATCCATTGGTGAGTTTGATGCTATACTCGAAATGGACATGTTAAGTCATTATTGAGCAAGTGTGAATTATTACACTAGGCGGGTAGAATTTAATAAAGATAATGAAGAAAAGATAACATTTTTTGGAGAAAATAAGAAGACTCCTATTAAGGTTATATCAACAATGATGGCTATAAAATACTTGAGGAAAGGGTATGAAGCATATTTAGAATTTATTATAAAGGATAAAAAGAGAGGTTTAAGTTAAAAGAACTACTAGTGGTAAATGAGTTTGAGGATGTATTTTTGGAAGATTTACCAAGTTTGCCACCTAAGAGAGAAATAGAATTTCAAATTGAACTCATATCCGGAACTACTCATATCTCGCAAGCACTGTATAGGATGGCTCCCATAGAGTTAAAGAAGTTAAAAGTTCTATTGCAGTAACTGTTTAATAAAGGATTTATTCAACCAAGTTTCTCTCTATGAGGTGCACTTGTATTGTTTGTTAGGAAGAAAAATGGATCTTTTCGACTGTGTATAGACTATAGAGAGTTGAATAAGGTCACAATCCAGAATAAGTATTCTTTGCCTAGGATAGAAGACTTATTTGATCAACTATAAGAAGAAAAAGTATTTTCAAAGATAGATTTATGATCTGGTTATCACCAATTGAGCATTAAGGAATCAAACGTACCTAAAACTGCTTTTAGGATAAGGAATGGACATTATGAATTTTTAGTGATGCCGTTTGGATTGACCAATACACCAGCTGCATTTATGGACCTGATGAATTGAGTGTCTAAGCCATATTTGGATAGGTTCATAATTATATTCATTAATGACATTCTAGTGTACTAGAAATCAAATGAAGAACATAAGGAGCATTTAAGGATGATATTGGCAATTTTTAAAATTAAACAGTTGTATGTGAAGTTTAGTAAATGTGAGTTTTGTTTAGATAAGATTACATTTCTTGGACATGTGATATCTGCTGAAGGAGTGTATGTGGATCCTAGTAAGAGTGCAGCAATTATTAATTAGGAACCACCAAGGGATGTAACGGAGATATAGAATTTCTTAGGACTAGCAAGATATTATCGAAGATTCGTAAAAGATTTCTCAATTATTGCATCATTATTGACAAAAATGTTGAAAAAGAATGTGAAATTCAAATGGATTTTGAATATTCAAAATTTTAAAAGAGAAGCTAGTCACTGCACTAATATTGACGTTGCTAGTTGAAGGAGGTCACTATGTGATGTATAGTGATGCTTTAAAGCAAAGACTTAGTTGTGTGTTATGTAAAATGAAAGAGTAGTAGCATATGCATTAAGACAATTAAGACCGCACAAGTAAAACTATCCAACACATGATTTACAATTAACAGTTATGGTATTTGCACTAAAAATATGGAGACATTACTTGTATGGAGCAACGTGTCAAATATTTATGGACCATAAAAGTTTAAAGTATATTGTAACTTAGAAGGAGTTAAATCTGAGACATAGACACTGGGTAGAGTTGATAAAAGACAATGATTGTACAATAGAATATCACCGAGGAAAGGCTAACATGGTTGCAGATGCCTTAAGCTGAAATTCGAGTGGAAGTTGGTATTATATCCATGCCGTTAGAATGACATTGTTGATTGAGTTGAGGAAGTTAGATGCTGAGTTTAAGGTAGACACCTGTGGTGGAATGTTAACTACTTTAAGGGTAAGGCCATTGCTAATGGAAAGAATTTTGACAACATAGCGGGTGGATGAAGAAATGAAAAAGTTATGCAATGATGTGAGAAATGGGAAGGTGAAGGAGTTAAGTTATAGTGAAGAAGGAATTTTCAAGTTTGGGAATAGATTGTAAGTGCCACACGTGGATGAGTTAAGATGAGAGATAATAGAATAGGCACATTATTCGGTGTATGCTATGCATCCAGGAAGTACAAAAATGTATAGAACCCTGAAAGAAAATTACCGGTGGAAAGGAATAAAGGGTGATGTAGCGGAATTTATGTCCAAATGTTTCACCTCTCAATAAGTTAAGGCCGAACACAAACATCCTGTGGGATTACTATAATCTTTACCAATTCCTGAATGGAAGTGGGAATTTATCACAATGGATTTTATGGTAGGATTACTAAGAACCCAGCAAGGAAATGATATTGTATGGGTAATTATTGATCATTTGAAGAAGTCGGTGCATTTCATACCTGTTAAGGTTGGCTACAACTTGAATAAGTTAGCGGAGCTATATGTGAAGAAAATCGTGAGATTATATGAAGCACCAGTATCGATCGTATCAGATCGTGATCTAAGATTCACATCACAATTTTGGCCAAGTCTGTAAGAAGCATTGGGTACTAGATTGAGGTTTAGTACAACTTTCCATCCTCAAACTTATGGCTAGTCCGAACACACTATACAAATATTGGAGGATATGCTTAGATCCAGTGCGTTAGATTTTAGAGGTAATTGGGAAAAGCAAGTACCATTAATGGAATTCACTTATAACAATAGCCACCAAAGTAGTATCGATATGGCACCTTTTGAAGCATTATATGGAAGGAAGTGTAGGACTCCAATATGCTGGGAGGAAGTCGGAGAAAGGAAATTGTTAGGCCCAAAACTTGTACAAATGACTATAGAGAATATTCATATAGTTCGAGCAAATTTAAAGACAACACAAGATAGACAGAGGAGTTACGCTAACCTCAAGTGAGCTGATATCAAATATAACATTGGTGAAAAAGTATTTTTAAAGATATCACTATAGAAAGGTGTGCTAAGATTCTGTAAGTGTGGCAAGCTAAGTCCAAGATTTATTAGACCGTACGAAATAATCGAATGTGTTGGACTAGTAGCTTATCGATTAGTGTTACCTACTAATCTATTTGGAATTCATGATATTTTCCATGTATCGATGTTGAGAAGATATAGAAGTGATCCTTCTCACATACTACAAAAACAATTAGTGGAATTACAGGAGAATTTGAGTTATAAGGAAGAGCCAGTGTCAATTCTAGGAAGTGATAAAAAAGTATTACATAATAAAGTTGTTCCTTTGGTCAAAGTATTGTAGAAGAATCATTCTTGTAAAGAAGCTACATGGAAATGCGAGGATGATATGAGACAACAATATCCATACCTATTCTCTTCAGGTACGAATTAGTTTAAAATGAGCATTTCTCCAAATTTCTTAAGTGGGGGAGATTTTTCATGTCCGTACTCGAATAATTTAAATTATTTTGGGTTATGACTAAATTGTAAGAAAAATAAGTTTGGAGAAAAAATTTAATTGAAAAAAATTAAGTTAAAGCACTAAACTATAATTTGGTATAAATCGCCCTTGATATTGATAAGAAGAAGACACAGAGAAGAGAAAGAAGAAAGAAAAGAGGAAGGAGACGCTACCTGAGGGAAGGAAAGAAGAGAAGGAATCTGCATTTTTGTTAGTAAACTTCCTTTCTTCGATTCTTTCATTGATATACTTGTTTTTGGATGATTTCTGATTGTTTTTGGATTGAATTTTATGTCTGTTGATTAATTTTTAAAAATTTGAACGTTACAGGTGCGATCAAGCGATGCTTTATTGCACAGAGGCAGCGCCTCAGTCCACTTGAAGCCCTCAGGCGATGCCTAAATAGAAGATAAGGCGACGCCTCAGCACTCCTTAAGGCAGTGCCTTAGTGTAATGGTGTCGTTCAGGCGGTGCCTTAGTGGCATAAGGGCGGCGCCTCTACACCGAGTCAGTGCCTTAGTGATTCAAAATGATATTTGAGTTGCTTTTGATCGGTTCTTAACCTTGATTTGTATTGTATATAATACCTAGAATAATATAGAGTTTTGATTTAATCAAAAATATGATTGGTTGTGCAAATGTGATGATTTTTTAGCACATATATATTGAAAGGAAAGGTAGTTATAGTAAGACCATGCCCGAGGTATGGCAGGATTCTGGGCGACATAAGACTGTGTCCGGGGCACAGTAACTCACACATGATTAATATACTTGTACCTGGGGTATAATGAGAAATTAATGGAATTGAATTATGAGATTATAATAACTGTCTTTGGGACAGCGCTCGAGATTCTTATATGCCTTTGGGGCTAATCCGAGTGGTTATAGATTAGTATGCATACCTAAATTAGACCTTCGATGTGCTAACTGGTTCCCACTGTATCGATACCTGACCTGTTCCTGCTCATATTTGGCAAACTGTGTTGTGTTGTACTGCGCTATGTATATGATGAAAATGATATTTTGAAAGAAAGTTTATTGAATTGTGTGATTAGAAAACTTTCGATATGCCGGAGTGGATCTTTAAAGAGTTATTATAAACATTTTTGGTAATTTGATTATAATTGTTTTTAATTTTTATGGATTATTTTATGAACCAAATAGTTATAGTCTTGATTATTTTCAAATGCTCTTGATTATTGCTATTCCCTATTGATTCTTGGGACAGTGTTGTAGTCTGCCCATTCACTAGGTATTTTCTTAAGAAAATACTGACCACTCTATTTTCATTCTCTTTTCAGCATAGGCTAGGCTTTGTTAATATTGTACATAGTATGGCTATCATGTGGACCGCTATAATGTATGAAGTAGACGGATTGGAGTTACATTTTTTCATTTGCCATGATGCCAATGTAGTTCTATCTTTCAGAGTCGCTCTAGAGCCGATAGCAATTGACTATCATACACACAGAGAGAGAGAGGATTGTGGCAATGGGTGCTTAATGATTATCATGGTGACGCACGTCACTACCTCAGGAGTTCGGGTCTCTTTAACCTAGACTTAATTTTTTTTCAGACCATTTTTTCTTATTTTGAGATAGGGCTTGTGATAGGGAGTAACTGCACCTTTTTGTTGTATTATGACAATACTTCCTAGGTCTAGACTGACCTTATATGTTTATGGTAGATGGGTTTGTCCATTCCTTTTAGTGTACATTTATATATATTTAGGATAACCTATTCCCTAACAGCCCTCTTGTAGCATGCTATCTTATTATATATTATATCAGATGTACATTTTAGCTTGCCATCATTCTTAATCTTATCTAGATGAATGTTACTAATAAATTTATTTATGTCTGATGAAATGTAGTAGGAATTGTTGGGAATAGATTGTTTGCTGGATTGTAACACAGAAGTGACACCTCTCTATGTCGGTGTCCACTTTGCCTCTAGCCAATATTCTACTTCTTTTTAGTCCCTGCACATTTGTACAAATGTGAGAACCAGATCTAGTTTCTAATACCCAAGAATTAGATGTAGATAAGTTGATTTCTATAATATAAATACCTAAAGAAGATGCTCCATCACTCTTCTTTTTCTTCAGATCTTCCAAATAGAGCTTGCAATTTCTTTTCCAATGGCCTTGCTCATTGCAAAAATAACATGCTCCCTCTTTAGTTGGTTTAGCCTTAGGATTGGGCTTAGGCTGGGGCTTAGGCTTCTGAAAGTCCTTGGCAGCCTTGACCTTGCTCTTACCCTTTCCCTTCCTTTTTATACCCTTCCTTTTGTTAACCATTAGAACATCTTTGGTATTCTTGATGTTCTACTCAATAGTCTTAAGCATCCTATGCAATTCAGAAATAGTCTTCTCTATGTTATGCATATTGTAGTTAATAATGAACCTATCAAAGACATCAGGTAAGGATTGGAGAATGATATCAATAGCCAACTCTTGGGTGATCTCAAGACCAAGTTTCTGCAAATGGTCAAAATGGCCCTTCATCTTCAGAACATTCGTTCTCACTGAGCTACCAGTAGTTAACTTTCATGAGAGTAAATCCTTAATGGTGGCAAATCTCTCAATTCTAGCTTTCTCTTGGAACATTTCCTTAAGATGGACCATCATATTATAGGCATCTATTTCCATCAATTGCTTCTGAAGTTTTGATGCTACCAAGCATGAGGCAAGTGACATCAACAGAATCATTAAGATGTTTAGTATAGGCATCCTTTTATGCTCTAGGAGCATTAGCAGCTAGTTCATCAGGAATAGGTTGGTCAAGGACATATTCCTTCTTTTTTTACTTAAGAACAATTCTTAAGTTTCTATACCAGTCAAGGAAGTTAGTCCCATTGATTTTATCCTTCTTAAGGATTATTCGCAGTGACAAGTTAGATGCAGTGTTTAATGCCATTATCTACAACATATATATATATATATATATAAAGTGCTTTAGCATTTTAACAAAAACTTTAATGAGGCATGTTTTAAAATCCCACTATTTACATCAAATTAATCACCCTCTAAATTAATATGTTTTAAAATCCCACTATTTACATCAAATTAATCACCTTCTAAATCAACTTGATAATAACAACAATTACAATTTTAGTGGGCCAAGATCTATATTTCACCTAACTTTAAGTAAGCTTTGGCTTATTACCTAAAGTTTGATTATTTAGGTAGGTAATATTTTACCAATTACATATTATGTAATTCTTGGATAACTCTGGGATTTGACATCATATGTCCTGGCTAATCCCATTTAATGCCCTAGGTCCAAAACCATTTTGACAACCTAGTTAAGTCTATCTATTTCATACATATGGATATCACCATTATCCATCTTATCTTACCTAGATGGTTTAATATACCCTACTTTGGGAGAACTTATATATAGCAATTTAGGTCTTGACAAGTGTTGATTTATAGAAGGAATTTTATAACTTAACATTAATTGAGGGTTTTACTCATTTCTTTTATTTGGTTATTATTATGTTGCATCATATACATACCATCACATGCATAGCATCACATACATAACATAGAAATAAAACAACATATCATAGCATGGCCCAAATCTAGATTGATCTTCATAAGCCAATATGAAGATCAATGGTCAATCCTAGGTAATAAAGTATAGAGTGGACTCCATCTTGAGTCTCCACTTTAGATCTCTATTATGGGCCTCCACCTTAGATCTCCATCCTAGGCCTCCAGCTTGAATCTCTATCTTAATTTACTTGTTTTAATTTAAAATATTCTATTACTACTAATAAAATTAAAAATTACATCAAAAGAAAATGACACGTAAGTCGTATTTAAAATTACAACCCATAAACATTGAAATAAAAAAGCATCCAATCATACTGGTGAAAAGGGCCATGCTATGCATTATGCAATATCCATAAAATATACAAATATATAAATAATTTATTTCTTATTAAATTGTTTATATTACCAAAACAATTTTTGTGGAAAATCCAAAGCATATAAACAATATGTTTTCATATTACAATTTTGTTGTTTATTCAAAATAGATTGTTTAACATTTAAACAAGCTCCTTGTGATTAATCAAATTAAGAAAACAAATTAACTATTTTATTCAATCATATTTATAAAACAGTTTACTTAAATACTTTCCACACAGTAAATAGGTTCAACCACATTAACACAGATGATCAACATTTAATCATTTTAACTATAACAGACATTAATCAAATTAATGTCTATGATATGTTTTCATTACAGATTAATTAAATCGCCAAAAAATCAAAACTGTTCAAATAGAATTTTGGAAACACTTTTTTAAATCATATAACACAGATTATGTATATATCACATATATACACACAGAAAAAAGATATTAATTTAATCGAATTACAAGTAACTCTAATACCACTGTTGAGGTCTCATGAATTAAACACGCAGTGGAAACAAAAATTTAAACACACAAAACCCTCACAGGATCCATGTAATTTGGTTAAGTTAATAAAAATAGTTACAGAATCTCACTAAGATGATTACAAGGCAAGATTTTTAGAAGGATGAGAGGGATTTCACTCCGATGACACCCTACCTTGAGCCTTTCGTACATTCTGTCGGATTTAGATGTTTCTTGTTCGAGCCATGTCCTCTACCGATATCCACACAAATAGGATACCCAAAACCAATATTGGTGTGCTAGCACCTTTCTCACAATTTTCTTTCTGTATTCTTTTCTCTAAAAGAACGAAATCTAAATGCTAGGAATAGAAAAATCCTACAGAAAAAGATGTATATATATACATCAATTAGGGTTTTACCAACTTGTTAATTACCAAAATAGTTTTAATATATTAATATTCACTTTCCTTTAAAAGGATATTATTTGCATATCAAAAATGATTTTTGTTATATATATATATATATATGTATATATATAAAGAGAGAAAACTGCTTCATTGGGCAGACATACCCAATATCCGTTTTGGGCCTGTTCTAAGTGTGCTACCCTATAGGTTCACACAATGTTAGTAGTGGGCCTAAAAACTCATTTCTATCCTACAAGTAATAAGTGATCTCTGACAAAAGATTATGACTACCCAAGTTATATGAAGGTCGGTAATCCGACATAATCTATCCCATAATAAATATTATAGTCTTTTCGTCACATGATATCTTTGATTAAATATAAGGCATGGTTTATGTCATCCTTATATAATTCAATCATATTATTTCTCGATCTTAAGTAGACTGAAATTAGTAACTCTATATCAATTAATTTTAGCATGGCCATGCATTTTATATTTAGTCTGACTTGTTGAGGGGCTCATATATATCTTTCTCATAATCAGTAAGGGACAAATTCCTTCTTGATCACTCATATTCCTCACATAATTCATTCTATATCCAACAACAATCTATTATATCATCCTATTGAAGACAATATTAGAATGTGTCAAAATATAGAACTCATCATGTAGGACTCTATGATGATCTCAGGTCAGAGGACTAAACTAATATCATTTTGATATGAATAACTTATAACAATTATCCATGTAGTATATTTATAGCGGGTCAATCTAGTACATCCTATGTACTTATGATTTCACTTAGTACATTATGTACATGATCAATAAAACATGATCATCAATCAATGACATACTAGTCTTCGTTCATTATTCTTCCATAATAATGACCGACTAAGGATGATTTTGAATATAATTCAATTTTCATCTAAGATTTTTACTATTAAGTCATACAACTTGATGATCTTAGATAGAATTAACTATTCATGGAATTTAAGAAAGTCAAAATGATAAAAATGCCTCTTTATTATTAAAATGTAAAATGACAAAGTCACAATATGGCCATAAAACAATTGGTCTAGGGCATATAACTAACATACAGACCTGGAACTGATCAATGATGATAGTGAGACACTTGGTGCCGTAGTTAATATTGTGCAACGTATGCAATGATTGTGTTATTATATATCATATAATACATCACCCCCTCTTCATATTATTGTTGTCCAATTAGATTACTCATCATTATAGTATCATCTTCATTAGAAGATGAAGATGAATATGACTAATATGATGAACAACCGATATTAGAATTCAATTTATAAATTTTTTTATGTATATTTCTTTTCCATGAAAGATACGAAAAATACATCCAGAGGATAGTAGTTATAGAAAAACTTGTGAAATTTTAAAATTATAGTATGATTCAATCCAACAATTGAGATTATGATGAAATACATCCAATGGTTTAAATAAAGTCTACTGATAACCTTATCTGCATTTATTAAAAATTGTGTGAAGATGATAAGATTATAGTATAATTCAATCCAATAGTTGAAATTATAATAAAATCCATCCAATGGTTTAAATGAAGTTTGCTTATAACCTTCTTTGCATTTATTAAAAATTTTGTGATGATAATAAGATTATAATACAATTCAATCCAACAATTAAGATTATAATTAAATCCATCCAATAACTTAAATGAGTTTTGTAGATAACCTTATTTGTATTTATTAAAATAAATTCTTTTCTTATTTTGCTATAAATAAAAGCAATACATAACTATAGAAAACACATCCTTTTATTACAAACTACTTTATTTATTAACCATTAATAGATTAAAAATTATTTATTCGATCATCTGGTTATAGTATTACTGAAGATGTGCTCCTATGACAAGTGTATATGAAAATTTCTTAAGATCTAATTATGAATATTTACCAGTCTTTATATCACTTTTGGTCTTGAGTAGAAGACAAGTATAACCAAGAAATGAATGAGGATTGGGAGTTGTCACACCCACTTCGCTAGCTATAGAGCAGGTGTGACTGGCTGGCTAGCTGCTAATGCTGAGGAGAATAATATGGTAATGATAATACTTATACTCTAATAACTTTGGTATTTATTAATACATTGTTAGTATAGATGTGCCCTAGGGCCATTATTGTATGTAGACATTGTATATTTATCCTTTTGGCAATGAAATATTCATATAAATCAAAGTGTTTGTTTATTTGAGTATTTACCCGTAGTATTATATTAAATGAGTTTATTATCAAGAGTTGATAATATGAGTGACAAACTCATTTGGTACATATGCTATAAATGTTCATAGTCATTGGATTAATATATGGGTACTATTAATCCCTA